>VWPU01001236.1:0-67069 GCA_013398955.1 Callaeas wilsoni | reverse complement strand
TTCTCTTCTCTTCTCTTCTCTTCTCTTCTCTTCTCTTCTCTTCTCTTCTCTTCTCTTCTCTTCTTCTTTTTCCTTTTTTCTTTTTTCTTTTTTTTCCTTTTTTCCTTTTAGTCTTTTTCCTTTTTCTTTTTTCCTTTTCTTTTCTTTCTTTTTCTCTCTGAGCTACAAGTACACATTGCTGCCTCATGTCCAGACTCTCATCCAGCAGCACCCCAAAGTCCTTGGCAGGGCTGCTCTTGATCAGTTCATCCTTCAGTCGATATTGGTACTGGGGGTTGCCCTGACCCAGGTGCAGCACCTTGCACTTGGTCTTGCTGAACAGCACGACATTCTCATGGGAATACTTCTCAAGCTTGTCCAGGTCCCTCTGGATGGCATCCTGTCCTTCAGGTGTGTCCTCTGCACCACTCAGCTTGGTGTCATTGACAGATTCGCTGAGGCTGCACTTGATCCCTTCATTTAATGACGATGTTAAATAACACTGGTCCAAATACAGACCTCTGAGGGACACTGTTTGTCGTTGGTGACCACCAGGATGCCAAGCCTTCAACCATTTCTTTCTGTATGTGGCCATCTAAACAATTCCTTATCTATCTACCAGCCTAACCACCAAATCTCTCTCTCTAATTTAGAGAAGGATGTTGTAAAGGACTGTGTTAAAGGGTTTACAGAAATCCAGATTAATGACATCTGTATCCCTTCCCTTGTCCACTGATGTGATCACTCCATCATAGAAGGCCACTGGGTTGGTCAGGCAGGACTTGCCCTTCGTGAAGACAAGTACAGCTTCTAAGAGGATCTGTTCCATGATCTTCCCAGGCACAGAGGTGAGGCCGACAGGTCAGTAGTTCCCAGGGTCCTCCTTTCCACCCTTTTTAAGGATGGGTACAGTATTTTCCCTTTTCTATCTAACACCGACTTAGCTGTGTATGATGTAAGAGGGAAGAGCTTTTGCTGATTTTGGGAATACCATAACGTGATTGTAATTCTCCCAGTGAACACTTTTCAAAGACAAACAAATGTAAATAAAATACGTAACTTTTCTTAAAAGAGACAAAGTAGAAAGGCTTTAACTGAACATTGAGAATAACATCTTATTGCATATACTTTTTTCCGTATTTATGTTGTCCATACATTCATCAGATATAATCAGTTATCCAGTTGCTACTTCCTGTTTATTCTTTGTTTCTGTATTCTGGACACCAGCTGCTTAGGACCAATGTGTCCAGTGCACACCAGATTAAGCACTAAAACTTTAAAAATATCTGAAACAGTTCTGTGGGTGTATCCAACACAAGAAGTGTTAGCTACAGTTAAGAAGGATGACAAATGTGCCAGGCCTAGGTGCAGTGCTTTAAATCAATGTGACAGTGACAGCTCCTGGCTTCCTACCAAGCCAAGTACAGCTTAGCTGTAGTGTGTGAGCTACCAGGTGGCAAAGACAGAAGAGCCTGGGGATCCCTACTGCATATCATCCATCACACTGCTCCCCATGTCTCTTCACTCTTTCTAACTTCTGCAGAGAGCAGCATGTAAAACACAATCTCCTTTACCACATAGCCCTACCTCATTTACAGTTCAGACTGAGAAAATGTAAGAGCCCCTTATACAGGTCATAAGGACCTGTGTCTAACAGTTTATCAGCAGCCCAACAGTTGACTAATAGCTTCAGGATCAGTACCATATTTGAAATACAGATGTGTGTTTCTTAATGGTCATGCTTGATATCCTGTCCTTTTTTTGAAATGGCAAAGACAAATGTAGTTAGTAACAATTTGATACCATAGGCGTGCATTTCCCAGCTACACTTCAAAATTCTGTTTGTCTAATTTAGACAGAAGGAGGCTAAGAGGTTACTTTATTGCTGTCTATAGCTTCCTGAGAAGTGGAGAGGGAGGTGCCTATCTCTTCTCCCTGGGATCCAGGGAAAGGATGTGTGCAAAGAATGGTTCAAAGCTGCACCAGGGGATGTTCAGACCGGACAATGGGAATAATTTCTTTGCTGAGAGAGTAGTAAAGCTCTGGAACAGGCTTCCTAGAGAGGCGGACGACGCCCTAATGTTGTCAATGTTTAAGAAAAATTTGGATAATGCCCTTAATAACATGCTTTACATTTTGATCATCCCTGAAGCGTTTGGGAAGTTGGACTAGAGTGCCATTGTAGAACCCTTCCAAATTGAGCTATACTGTTCTGTTTTATTCTGTTCTATTCTAATAATGCTGAAGAAAATTTTTAATATAGAAAATATATTCATATAAACAACATTTTTAAGCAAAGAAACTTTATTGAAGAAATCGAATAAGTTAACCACTTAATGTTAAAAATATTTGTGAAATGATTTGTTCATGTAACTGTTCATGTTACTTGTAAATGCAGACAATTTTAACATGTTTTCTAACATTTCTCTAAGTGAAGAGGAATTAATAAATTATTCACATGTCTAAGTCTAGTATAAACACAATAATGTAGCTAATAATTCAAAATAATTAAAATAAACAATAATAAGTAATCAATAATTAAAAACTCTTCAGTTTATTTTTAAAATATCTTCACATATGTCGTAGCAGAATGTACAGATTTCTTCAGTAGAAGAATGCTTGTGGGTTTTTTTTCTTCTCTTTATTTTTGAAAAGCAAAACTCAAAATGAAAAGCATACTGACAAGCTTAAATTTATCACAATTGCTTGATATAAGTGTGCAAATTCCACAAAATATAAATAGGCATCTAAACTGGAACAGGTACAAGGTTTCTGATGGGACCCTCAGCACATGCTTTACTGGAGAGTTTAGCTGGTTCAGCCGACTGTGAGCTCCTTCACAAAGAACTTTTATGAAGTCAACCAGTAGTGAGAGACAGGAGCTTTCTTACAGGAACCTCATGTGGTTCAACAAAGGACAGAGTAATCCTGCTCCCAATGAGGAATATTGCCAGGCACCAATATATGCCGGTGGCTGACTTGTTGGAAAACAGCGTTTCAGAAAAGGGCATAAAGGTCCTGTGGACATCAAGTTGAGCTTGAGCCAGCAATGTGTCCTTTGGCAAAGAGGAATAATGGTGTCGTGAACTATATTAGGAGTAACATTGCTACCAGCTGAATGGCAGTGATCCTCCCCCTTCACTCAGCACAGGTGAGACACAACTGAAGTACTCTGCCCAGTTCTGGGGCCCCTGGTATAAAAGAGACATGGAAATACCAGAAAGAGTCCAAAAAAAATTGCCGTGAAGGTGATCCAGGATCTGACGCATCTCTCCTATGAAGAGAAGCTGAGACATTTGACACTGTTTATCCTGGAAGAAGGTTCAGGGATGATGAAAAAAGTACAGAGCAAGGCTCTTCTCAGTGGTGTCCAGTGACAAGACCAGAGACAGTGTGCACAAACTGACACACAGAAGGTCCCTCTGAACATCAAGAAACACTTTTTCACTGTGGGTGACCAAGCATACTGACACAGGTTATGCAGAGAGACTGTGGAATCTCTCTTCTCAGAGATATTCAAAAGTCACTAGACATGGTCTCGAGCAATTGGCTCTGTGTTACCTTGCTTGAACAGGGAGGTTGGCTGAAATGACCTCCAGAAGTAATCAAAAGGGGACCTCTTTCTTTTGTTTTGATTTTCTACAAGCATGTAAGTTTTTGTGCATTTTTTTCAGAAGAAAATAATAATATTTAAGTGTATTTTATTGTCAATTTTTTTTATTTTAACTTTCTATTTTCACTTATGCAGGAGTTAAAAAAGAAATTTTCTCGAACATTACAGTTCAAATCCTATACTGCTTTATTACCAGTCAATGTCATTCATGACTAGCTGCTCTCCAAATTGTAGTAGAGATTATGTTTGTTTACTTTTTACATAGGAGAATATGAAAGCGTTTCTTTGCCTGATTTTCCAAGAGAGAGCTGTATCATTATGGGCACAGAATATGAAGTCTGGATATGAAGTTGGAATTAAATGTCAACATTAAGGCCTCTAATGTGGCTTAGACAGTATTGTAGCAATTCTTGCCTCTGAGATATAATTTATGTTTTGTAAATGTATGTATGCAAAAAAATCAGTTTCCATTTTCCAAGATGAGTGTTAGCTGTTTCCACTTACAACATTTAATTTTGTATTTCCAAAGAACTACAAGTAGTATTAGGTAAATGCTAGTAAGCTTAAATTAAGTACACTGCATAGAAAGTGATATTTCACTCAAAATATTACAGCACATAAAAAAACCCCACAAAATAGAGCATTTATATTTGACATTGACATTTGCTAATGTTCTTTCAAAATGTTATTGTATGAGTAAAAAATAAATGAAGTTATAAATTTTAGTTGAACAAGGTATGTGTGTATATCACGAAATTATGAAATACAGAGATCTGAGGGAAAAGTAATTTATGTTGTACAGATTTTAGGTACTGATAATATTGAAAGTTTAAAATATCTGTAGTATGTACATAGCTCAAAACTTTTTTGTGAGACTTTCCTCAGTTAAGGGGTGGTGAGGCACTGGAGCAGTTTGCCCAGAGAGGTTGTGGATGCCTCATCCCAGGGATTGTTCAAGGCCAGGTTGGATGAGGCTTTAAGCACCCTGGTCTAGTGGAAGCTGTCCTTGTCCGTGGAAGGGTTTTGGACCTTGATGTTCTTCAAAGTCCCTTCCTGCCCAAGCCTGTCTACAACTCTACTCTTAAGACTAGAATTTTGAAAGTGTTTCTCTATGGACTAATTCTAACTTTTCTAGAATAAGTCTTAAACCCCTGACATTGATAGGAATAAAATATAGAATTCCATGTGAAGCCTATTGGACTTAAGCACATCTTGGACAGAGCTTGGACCTGTTTGACTGGTTCTACAGTGGGGCTTTAAACAGGTCTGGACAGAAAAATATAATGATCTTCATTAGTAAAGGAGGACATAATACATCACTGGATGGTATAGTTCTGTTCTGGCATCTATCCTACCATATATTCATCTGTGACAATTTTCAGGAAAGGCTCTGATAGAGTCATGTCAAATAAAATTATTTCTGTGCTATGTTTCTACACTTTTCCAGCCAATGAAAAATAGTTGAATTGTAATCTTTCAATTTATCCCGTTGTTCTGTATAAAAATAACATAATAATGAAATGTGCTTCCTTAGAACTAAGAATGGTTTCGAATTTGGCTGTTTTTTGTTGGAGTGGGGATATTAATCCCCTGCAAAACTGAGTAGAGCTATTTGAAAGAAAAAATGTCACAAGGCCAATAGTTTCAGTCAAAATAATGCAGCTCAAATTTTAACAGCTAAAATATTTGAATAACTTATATATTTCACTTTTCTTATACTATTTTGTGACTTCATATTTATTACTTAGTGTTTAATTATTTTGAATTGTTAGTCAAAATTCTGTAGGCTTTAAAAGAAATAATCACATCTTTTTGGGTAGTACAGCAATTTAAGATTTTCAGTGTTTTGGTTTTGGGCAGTGAAATAACTTAGGTTTTTTTTCTGTTTTTTTTTGGTGGTGGTTTTTTGGGTTTTTTTGTTTGTTTGTTTGTTTGTTTTTGGTTTTTTGTTTGTTTTTTTTTTTGAAAGAATGAGTACATTAAAGTCTACAGGATGACTTTTCTATTATAGGGCTGGTTTTGGATTGTTCTTCTGAATGACACCTATTGATGCATCTGCTGTTAGAAAGCTTGTACCATAGTCACAGTAGTTTATTACCTCTGATTTTTTACTTTCACAGCAATTTGTAATCTCTCCATTTTGAGATATTTGTCCTTGCTTGCTTGCTTATTACTTTTCTTAATTTTTCTACTTTCTTGCTTGTACTGGAGACCCAGATCTGGACTCAGCACTCCAGTTGTGGCACCCCATGCTGAGTAGGAGGAAAGGTTTACTTCCCTTGGCTGCCTGCTGGAAACACCCTAAGGCAGACCAGAGTGCTCTTGATCCAGTTTAACCAATAGTTATTAAGTGACATTTAACAACTTGTTTGAGGTTTTAGTTCTTTGGAGACATTTGTTATTCTGCTAATTTTGCTATCTGATCCTTACCTAAAGAGGGTACCTTGTAACCTTTTTGTCTGAACAATATATGTAGCCAACACTAACATAAGAGTTGTCCCAGATGTCCAGTTCATTATCATGGAAGGAAATAAAATATACAAAAGATGCTGTACCGTGGCAGGAACAAAAGGTTTCTTATTTAGAGCTAAGAGTCAGGAAAAAAGTCCAAATCTGCCAAAATTGCATGTCATTTACTAACAAAATAGTTAAGAAAAAATATATTAATTGGTGAAAAATGATCAAGAAAGTTCAGTTAGTGAGAAAGAAGCAAACCACCCTAATCAGTAGTTTCTTCATTAATATGACCAAAAATAGTTCTGCTGTCAAGAATGGAACAGTACACCCTATTTAAACTGAATTTAGGTTGTTTCTATTGGTGGTTATGAACAACCCACGTTCTAAACCACCGATGTTGATCCCTCTTGATTCACACATCATCTTAACTTTTCAAAATGTGATGAGCAGCCCCCAGAAGTCCCTAACATAGCTGCTGCTGTAGCACTTCAGGTTATTCTATAATCACCTAGGCAAGATTTAGCAAATGCCCTAAATTTCATCACACCATGTTTATTCAGTCAGCTTTCCTTTACAAGCCTGAAATTATTTTCTGTGAAGACATCACCATGGCATGATAGTAAACTCAGTTTGTTGATTTCAGGATGACAGCTGAAAGCGAAATGTCACCTCTTCACCATGACAGTCTGAATTGTCCTTACAAATCAACCCTAAACATCCAGGTGAAATGGTTGTCTTCCAGTAGCACCAATGTTTATCACTGGAGCATCACCTTTCATACTCCGAGTCTTGAATGCCTACAGAGGATGGGAGTACAAGCCAAAACAGGGAGCCTCAGAAGTCAAAACCTAGCAGTTGTTTTTCAGAAGTAACTTTGTCTATATCTGCATGAAATATGTAATATTATACAAGTAAGTAAACATAACATAATATAATATAAATATAATATAACTCATGATACGATCTTGGGAGAATAAAAAAGTATAATACACCCATCTCAGAGTAATTACTGTGCAAAGAACTAATAATTTTTAAGCCAGTGAACTTTAATGACCTCTTAGCCTGTTTTGAAGAATTAAGCAAGTCTGCCCCTATGTCTCCTCTAACTCTCACAGAGACAGTACATGCTTCCTGTTTCTTACCCTGAAATTTTACTCCTGTTTTTTTGTTGCTCTAGTTGTTGGACCAAACACCTTAATGGCTTTAACTACTGACTATGTAGAAACTTTCTCAGCTTTAGAACAGTTTGAATTTCCAGCTGGATGTCAGAGTACATCTTCAAGGTTCAGTGCAAACTTTCTGCATATCTTTAGGTGCAATTTTCTACAGGTGGCTAAGCAGAAGGTAGATTTATATAGCCATAATAGGAACAAAATACTTATGCTTATATTAAAGAAGAAGGGTTTCAGCAACTGTTCTACAAGCTTGCTTGGTCTGAAATGTAGCATGAAATATGATTTTCAATGTGAGAAAACTGTCAGGAATGCAGAACCAAACAGACTATCAGGGCAGGTAGGTAAGAGCCTTTAGGCATCCTGATTTAGTTATTAGTCGTGTCCCTACTGAAAACAGATGTTTCTAGTCTTGTTTCGACTTTGATCAGTGAGGAGGCTATATTTTTAAGTCTGGAATTGGAGTTACCCACCTTATAAATTGAAGTCATTCCATATTGAATCTTTGTACCATTTTATAAGAAATGAGGAGAATAAGGCTGAAACTTTCAAGTATTGTAAAGTAAATATACATATTACTCAGGATTATACTCACTATGTGCTAGAACTAATATTAGTAATTTTTGTGGTTTTTCTTCAAGAATATTATAATTGTTCTTAGTGACTTTAAATGCATATCTTATATGCAGTATTTTTCCATTGATTACTAAACCAGGAAGTAGACTAAACAAGTATTGTTGTCATTAGAAATAATTGAAACCTCTACAATTTTTTAAAAACCATAATATTTAATTGTACTCACCATGTCTATAAATAAAGTCATACTTTTTATAGTCAGATACAGAATGACTAAATAAATAGTTCAGGATCCCGTACAATATGCATGAATAATGCATTTTTCTACAAAATATTTATTTGATGGTATCAGAAACATAAAAAACAAATTGAAAAAGCAGCACTGGTTATTTGATCCATATTACCTACAAAACTCATGTGACAAACAAAACTCATGTGAAAAGCTCCACTATACAAAAAAACAAAACAAAAATTAAAAAAAAATGACCACTAGCTTCTCACTGAGAGTGTGTTTGAAGAAATTGATTTAGAAAATCCATAATTTTTAAAGTCAAGATTAGAAAATTGTGTATCAGCTTGTGTTTTACCTTCATTGCTCTTTGGATCTCTAGATGTAAAGTACATAGAAATAGTGAGGGACTTCAACGCTATTGTAAAGGAAGAGAAATATTTAAACAAGAAATGCCCCAGTGCAAGAAGAAATAAAGACAATGATATAAAGTTCTCAATGTCATGGATAAAAGATCAAATAGACATTTGCAGCCTTGCCTTGCTTGATCTTCCCTCTCCCTTTCCCTCTCTCTTTCCTTTTCCCTCCCATCCTCTTTCTTCCCCCTCCTTCCCTCCCCTCCCTGTCACCTCCTCTCCTCTCCTTGATGTGATGATTATTAAGAAGTACCCCAGCTTTAGATGTAGGCCCACATGTTTCAAACAAAAATTCAGTGTGCAGGTGACTACCTGTTGCACTTTTAACTTATGATAAGGATCTTCATAAATCTATGACAAAACCCCTTTTTTGATGGTGCAGATAATTCATCTCTGTTCAAAGGAGCTAACAACAATTATAAATTTCTGGGAATTTGCATATTAAAGTTTATAAATTGCTAGCATTACTCTCAGTTCTGGCATTGTTATGAGAGAATCTGAAACAACTAACTTGAACGCTGTTTCTGTGTAAACAGGCAAGATTAAAAATTAAAAATCAAAGCAAAAAAAATTGAATTATTTCACTTTCCTTTCCAGTTATTTTCTTTCACAATGGGGAAATAGCATTTTTAGTAAGAAGACCTGTAGCTTCTTAGTTTCCTGGAAGAAGATCTTAGTCAAATCCTGTACACTTCACAGCTTTTGAAACTGAGGATGAGAAATGGTAAAGTTGCCCTCATAAAAAGCCATTTCCCTGCAGGGTAGTCACAGGAGTTTGCAGGGGATGGAGAAGTTGGATTTAGCTCCTGGTTGCCAGGCAACAGGTAAGGAAGGAGCAGATCTTTCTTAAAGAGATTGAGTGGTCCTTCACAAGTGTTTATACACAAAGAATCCCAGCTTAAAAAAAAAGCAACAACAAGAAGAAGAAAAAACTTCTTGCACAGACAAAACTGCTCTGAACATTTTGGAGAGGGAAAGGTTCTGTAGTCCACAAACTAGACCCTGACATCAACAGAACCATCATTTCTTTTCCCTTTATATCATCTTGAGTGCTGGTTTTGGCTGGTTGGTTGGTTGGTTGGTTGGTTGGTTGGGATGTTTTGGGCATTTGTTTTGTTGGTTTGTTTGTTTGTTTGGTTGTTGTTGTTGCTGGGTTTCCATTTTTTGCTATTTTGTCCCTCTTAAGCATAATCAATTTCCAGAGAGGTGAAGGGGGTTTTTGGTTATTTGTGTTCTTTTTTATTTTTTAAAATCATCTAATAATATAGTTGTTGATATGAAAAGACAAATCAGTCCTGGTGCTTAAGTAAACATGCCCAAAACAGGATATAAAAAGGCTTCTAACAAAAAAGAACTTTATTGTCTGGTTTTCCCTCCTCTTAGGAAGAAATAAACAAAAAAACATACACTACTAATCCTTTGCGAACGTCTCCATTTTCATCTAATTTTTATGACAGAATTTGTTGGTTTTCATGCTAATCTAATCTACCATATGTGGCTCCATTCAAAGATGAAAACAGAAGGTTTATTTAAAAGAACAGGTGGTATTTTATGTTGGATTTTATTGGCATATGTAAGGGTATTATCAGAAGTTATCCAGATATACACAAATATAGAAAAAACAGAATTTAAATGGGGAATTTTCCTATTTAAGAAAATAGTTATGTTTTTTGTTCATTATTTTAGTTTAATGAAATGATGTATAGGTAGACAATGTGAAGTTATGCCTTAAAAATATAACTCTTAGGCTTTTCATGTCTTTGTCTAACTTTCTGATAAGCTCTGGTAGAGGACAAGACAATCTTTTCTCCCGCAATCAAGCTGCCTGAAAGACAATGCTAGAAGGGGTGATACAATTACTCTGGAAAGGAAGGTGTATTTTTAAAACTTAGAAGTTAACTAAAATAAAATGCCTTCCATCTGTTGGTATCAGAACAATGCACACTAAAGAAACCGTCTTCCATCACATCCAATGTAGATAAAGGCATTATGCAAAATTAAATGAGATATGTTTATCATAGTGCATTAGTCCTCAAGAATTAAATTAACTTCAGTGAAGACTGAAACTTATGTGAAATAAAATGTTTTCTTTTGTAATTTTTGTGAAATTACAGTTTTTACAAAAGAAAAAAAAAAGAAGGGAGTGGATATTTTTCTTTTCCGTAACGAAATTTGCTGAACAGCATATTGCAGCATTGTGGCTAACTCTCAGAACTGAAATCAATGTAAACAAACATGTATACCTTTGTGAGGGACTTTGGGTTTTCTCTTTTTTCCTTTTCATCATTTCCTATCTATCATCTCTTTTTTTTCTGTTTTCTTTTTGTTGTTGTTTTTTTTGTTGTTTGTTTGTTTGTTTGTTTGAACTTCAGTTTTCTTTATACCCTCAATAGCTGATTCAGGAATCTGGAATAATGGCAGAATATTTAAAATAACATATATTTTAAAAATCCTATAAATTGATTCATGTCTTCTTTATCATTATGATTTCAGCTTCAGTCATTTCATTTTAAGCCAAGGGAAACATCTGCTTAACCTAGAGGCCTATTTTAATCCATATTTTAGGATTTTTATTTTTTTTTAAATCCTGAAAGGTGCCTCTTATGTCCTATAAAACTCAGCAGAGATAAAGTGCTTATGAATGCTAGTGAAGCTCTTAGCTTGAGCTCCTTAAATTTAGACATAAACTTGTTACATAATTAAGACCTTCTTCAACTCCCAAGTGAACTCTAAAGATCAGTTTCCTTCATCTATGTAGCTGACATACACAATAAAAAATTATTCTCTTGGAAAGATATGAAATTTTTGAGATTCCCAATACAGTTCCTTCCAGAAAGCTTTAGGACACCTCTGGCTGCTCAACTTGAGTTAAAGGGACTTATCTGCCTTACACTGAATGCCTTACTTTGGTTTAGGACAATAAAGATGTGTTATCTGAGCTTGCCTCCTCTTTCTTTCCGTCGTGGTCCGTTGTGGCATGTTCTGTATGACACGGGCATAGTTACACAGCTTCAACCAGAAGGCAGCCGTAATCCTCACCCAGCACTACTGCTGCACAGGACCAGTGTATCCAACACATCCAACTCCACCGTCACTTTCTAATGAGCTATCCAGACACAAAATTATTAGGGAAGCAGTAGACATTTAACCACTGAAGTGCATTGTGCTGCTTTCATCCTGAGCGAGCCAAGACTTCCATGAGATCTAGTTAAGAAGATGTGTCCTCTGAGGACAAATTTGAACACATAGGTGATCGCTTCATCCACAACACTATAAGAATAAGCCTGTGAGGAAGTTTTCAGTAGAAAATATCAGCGTGATTGATACCTTATGCTACTAAGAAAGTTAAGGTTTGATATTGTATTTTCCAATTTGCTTTCCTAAATATCAGTGCTGATATTTAGGGCTTTGCCTGAGTGACATTACAGGGTCCTCAGTTTTGGTTTTGATTTCATCCATTCTCACTCCTATTTTCCTTCTCATTACAAACAAGTCAGATTTGTATTTTTAAAACAAACAGTGCCTTATTTTTCTGATTATCCATACACTGAAATTCAAGAGCTGTGTTTCTACAAATGACACTCATTAACAACAGATTCTATGGATGATATTTGAAAAATTTACCTTTGTCCCAGCACAAAATCCCCCCATATAGACATAAAAAGTGCTTAAGTTCTGTCTGAAGACATTTCCTCATTCATGTCGTAATGTGACATAAGCCTAAAGTTTCTTTTCCAGTGGTTTCTTAGTGTTATATTCACTTATATATTGCCATTATTTGATTTGGCACATCATTTTTTCTGGAGAAAAAATGAGATAACTGAATATCTCAGAAATTTATTTTTCTTTTGTTTTTACCCTGCATTAGTCCATAGGATTCCAGTGTTTTACCTCAAAAGAGTTAATTAGAAGCATCTGTGGTAAGCAGAGGTTTTACATATGTTTCAGTTCATATTTCAAGTGTGGATTTCCACTGTTCTCTCTGAACTGTTCTCTTACAGGAACTGAAATTAAAGATTCTTGCAAGATTGAAGAATTTTATCACAACTTGTGAAGTTTTTTTTCCCAAGTTTTGCTCATGGTTTTGTACAGGAATTTATAGATACATTAAGCTTGTATGGCTGTATGCATTTCATTTGGGCAATAAGACAGAGTTTACTAAGTTTGATAGAATGTTTAATTATTTAGTTCTCCCTTAGTCATTTAGCTATTTAATTTGGTATTTAGGAATTTTTAAAAAAACCCTTATCTGCCAAATTGGATACTTTTTATAAAAGAAGTCCCTTATAAAGTCTCTAGGTTGCTTCTTCAGGAGACATTACATTTTTTTATGCCAATATTCTAAAAAAATGTTTTTTTAAAACACATTATAAAGTGATATGTTCATAAAAGTTCAGAGCTATCAGAAGCAGTCAGTAATATTAATATATTCCTGTTCTACCCATCTGTACAGAGCTTTAATTTAAATCTTGTTGATTTATTCACTTTTAAAATAGTGCTAAGAAAAACTGCACTTACCATTCTTTCTGTTTTCATTAATTAACCACCTTTTCACTAAGCTTTCTAGAGTTGGCGGAAGAGGAGTAATTTCTCCATAACACCCCCAAAGCTCTCTTTTCTTTCTTGTTCTCATCCCACCAGACCTCCACCCCCAAAGAACATATGACTATGTCATTTTGCTTTAAAAATTTTACAAAGAAGAGACATATACATCTAACTTTTCAAATTAAGGCCAACCTATTTAATCTATACCAGAGAATAGAACATTTACATTTGTTTCAGTTATGAGTGTTTATGAAAATATTTTAAATATAGAGAAAGCGCTAAAGGCATCACTATTCCATGTATTACTTCCTGGCCAGAGTAAGAATTACATCAGAAGCTACAAATGAGTAGTCGTCAGAGGTAGGATGTGTGATACTCCAAAGAAAATAATAAATTCAGTTTTGAGGAATACTGTAGAAACCTAAATTACTGTAAATTCCATTAAGACAAGCATTAAACAAATTCCTAGGTAGATCACTTTCTTAGCTGAGAAAAAAAATTGCAAACAAGCAAATCTTTTCTGTTAACCATGAAATAACTATTTAGGTAAAATACACCTATTAATAGATATCTTTATGATTTTTTAAATGAGTTGCAAAAGCAAAACTCTTTTTCCTTGGATGTTAACAATATGCCACACGCTGAAGCCAGAATGTTTGTAGATTTCTATTTAGATAGCCATTTATAAAAAAAAAAGTAGCTGAAACCTTGGTGTGAAGATTTAGAAAAAAAAAATTGCTTTTTAAGGACAATATATATTGCAATTCCCAAAATTAACTTCAGTATAACTGCTAACAGCTAGGTTAGACCAAATATCTGCTATTCTCCCTATTCACCTGCTAAATAATGATCATCTTGACACAAAATCTTTCATGTTCAGATCATGTCATCTCATTTAAACCTAAAATGTTTGGCTGCAGCAATTTATAGCCCTTTGAGAAAAGAAACAGATTAAACAGTCAAGGAAATAAAACCTAGAAAATTATAACGAATATGTGACAAAGGAGCTTTCTTAAATTACAGTAACAGGAACATCAAAAAGAAATTAGAAAAGGACAACTAATTGATATATACTGTATAAATCCCATGTAAAATTTTTTGAACATTATTATTTTTATAATAATCAATATAGTATGTTTCACAAAAAAACTCCATAATTTCAAACCTCTCAGAACACTGATGCCCTTATTAATTTACATTGACATTTTCTTGGCAGTCAAAATGTATATTATCTATAAAAACAGAGAACTGTAGTTCATTAATCTAAAACTTGTCTAAAAATGACAAACAAAATCAAGTCAGCTCAGTGCAGATTTTGTTTTTCCTGTGAACCTATTGTTACAGTACTTATACATGTGAAACGGAAATCCTAAACAAAGAAGATTAGTAAAATTTCAAGTGTTAAGGATATTATTAACTATAAAACTTAACATTTCAAAGGAAAGTAATTTTAGCTCCTTCAATAAATCTATCCCACATTTGAACTGCTAGCTAAAAAAAAAAAAGAATCAAAAATTCCTTCAATTTTTCAGAGATGTTGGGAAATTCTCTAAATGGAAACAAATAACTCATTCTCTGGAATAAGGGATGTATATTATTTGCTAATATTTTATTCTTTATCTCAGTGATTTTCTTTTCACTGGCTTACATTAATCCTTCTCCCTGTGGGTGATGTCCTTTTAGAAATGTAGGACAACCTGTACACCTGAAACTGAGTAAATCTGAGACAAAGGGAGTCATGTTGTGGGGATTATTTATTGTCACTAAGGATCTCAGATAAAGGAAATCTGCAAGAAATTGTTGGTAGCAATATAGGTAGGAGTTTTACTTCATCTTTTCTTGTTCCAGAACATTCTGAAAATATATACTTTTAATATTTGTACTTATATGCATAAATAATAATGAACCATTGTATTTTTTAATAAATAATGAAACCCTGAAAGGGCTAGAAAGAGAAGAATGTATAATTATTCCTCAGTCATGGATTATCATTGAAATATTATGAATTTTAAAGTGTTCAATGAATTTAGAAACTTACCTTGGATGCTCTGGCCTTACTATATCCCTTTTCTACCTTGTGATTAAAAGGTAAAATAAATATATTTTTAAATGTGATGCACAATCTTTGTAACATTTACAAAGACTATAATAATAACAAAAACTGTTCACCCCTATTATTTTGAAAATGAAAAAATCTCCACATTGCCCCACTATTCAGTTATCAGAGTTATTAATATATAAGGAAAAAGTTGAGATTAGCTCTAAATTGTGCACAAGAATTACATATTTACACTAAAATGGAGAGGGGAGGTGGGGAAGGTGTTGTTCCATTACTTTGATCTAGATAGAACAAATTCTATGGAGAAGATACGAGATAAAAATCCATCTGTTCTTACTATGGGTGTAGCAGAACACAGTTGGAGAAATAGACATGCACCTTTCATACTTATATTTCTTACCTGTTCTTCCTCAGTGAGTCAGTTCCTCTCTAGATTTTTTTCAACTTCTTTGTGAATTTTGAACACGTTTTGAATCACAAATTCTTCCATGAAAAAATGGAGAAACTTTGGTGACTATGACTATATCCCATGGAATGTGATCTGGATTGAGCTTTCTAGTATAATAAATATGCAACACACAAAGCCCATCCTCATAAAATAATTAAACAGTCAAGTTAACATAAGAAAGATATCATTCTAGAAAGCATGAAACCATTTTTAGAACACAGGCTATTAACTAATCCAAACTAAACAAACAGAAAATGACAACTGTCTTGGGGAACAAATCCTTCTCAGAAAAACAAATAGGAAGAAAACGGGGTTGTTTTGGGGGTTTCTGGGATAGTTTTTTTATATGTGTGTTTGGTTGTTTGTGTTTGGAGGCTTTTTTCCCAGAAATCTCATTTCAGAAGAAGACTGATAAAGCGGAAAGTGGAAAAAGTCCAAAAAACCCTAACAAATTAGATCTTGAAACTGGTAGTTCTTTAAATAATGAACTGCATTGTATTGTACCACTTTTTAGCTCCTCTTGTTCTATTCTCTTTTCCTTCTTTATTTTCTTCTGTTCACTTCCTTTTTCTTCCCCATTAATGAGACGAGCCCATGAACTTGACATTGAGGGCTCCATTTGTCCACACACATGCATATATTATCATCTGGCTTGTTCCAGCACATTTTTCCAGGCTTTCTGTTGCCTGTCCAGAATGGCACACACACTACCTTGATGCCCAGATTTAGAGTTGCTGGCTGTGTTTGAATTACTTTGAGTTTACCTGTTGTCTTGGAAGGTATCAGATACAAGTGTGGGGCATCTGAATTGAATCCTCAGAGCCTAATTCAGCATGAGACAAGTCACTAGACTCGATTGAAGTACATTTCCATTGAGTAAAGTACATGTTTAGACCCTAGCTGACCATTAGTACACCTTGAGGACCTTTTAGATAACTGAGTCTTTAACAACATGTGAAAAAAGAGTTCCTATCAAATTAATTTTATCAGAATATTGGATTTATAACATTACCTACAGTCTCAACTTTCCTTTCCACGACGGAAGGACTGGCAATTCAGCTTGCCTAATTTTACAAACTTGATTTAATTACCTAAATAACTGAATTTATTCCCATTTGAGATGTGCTATGCTATCTCTCCTTACCTCCAGCTGCTAAACTGGAGCACCACAGGTCTCCCATAAGTCCTTCGTCATATCTGCCAGCTTTGTGCAGAGGTTTTCAGCATCCTACAGCATCTTAAATGACATAAGATATCTATCTTTGGCAACTTAGTCAACCGTGAAGTGTCAACATAGAGATATCTACATTTGAGCTAGTCATTGTAAGCTGTCTTTGTAGCTAATGAAGAGAAATGAGTCACAACTTATTTGCTTTAAATATTCTATAGTAGGATGAGATGATTGGCAATCTGTAAGTTTGTCTTTGTTTCCACTTGCTATAAAAAGAATCTAAGATGACTAACTCAGATGTAGAAATGCAAAATTCCATTTATTTGATTTATTGGTATATTTGTTCTACATTTCATTACAAAGTTACAGAACCATTTACGTTGGAAAAGACCTCTGAAGTCATTGAGTCCAACCTTTGAGGGAACATTACCTTGTCAACTAGACCATGGCATTAAGTGACATCCTTTCTTTAATGACTCCAGGGATGATGACTCAACCCCCTCCCTGGGTAGCCCATTCCAGTGCTTAAGCACCCTTTCCATGATGAAATTTCTCCTGATGTCCAGCTGAATGTCCCCTGGTGCAGCTTGAGGCTATGTCCTTTCATCATGTCACTAATTGTCTGGGAGAAAAGGCCAACCCTCACCTTACTACACCCTCTTCTTAGGTAGTTGTAGACAGCAATAAGGTCCCTCTGAGCTTCTTTTTCTCCAGGCTAAACAATCCCTGTTCCTGCTGCTTTTCATAGGACTTTCCTTCTAGACCCTTCATCAGCTCTGATGTCCTTCTCTGGACACAATCCAGCCCCTCAACGTCTTTGTTGTAGTGAGGGACCCAGACCTGGAAACAGATTCTCAGGTGTGGCCTCGCCAGTGCTGACTACAGGGAAACAATCACTGCCCTGGTCCTGCTGGCCACACTATTGCTGGTATGGGCCGGGTAGCAGTTGGCCTTCTTGAGCACCTAGGGCACACTGCTGGCTCATGTTTAGCTGGTTGTAAACCAGGACTCCCAGGCCCTTTTCTGCTGGAGAGCTTTCCAGCCACTCTTCCTCCAACCTGTAGTGCTGCATGGGATTGTTGTGACCAAATGCAGAACGTGGCACTCGGCCTTGTTGAACTTCATACTGCTGGACTTTACCCATCTAGCCAGCCTGCCCAAATCCCTTTGCAGAGCCTTCCTACCATCCAGCAGATCAAGTCTGCTACCAGCTTGGTTTTGCCTGTGAAATTACTGAGGACGGACCCAATTCCCTTACCCAGATAACCAATAAAGATATTAAATAGGACTGTGCTCAACCCTGAAGCCTGGGGAAGCCCATTAGCTGGCCTCCAACTGGATGCAGCACCATTCACCACCACTCTCTGGGCATAGCCATCCAGCAAAGAGAACCTGTCCAAGCCATGGGCAGACAGCTTTCCTATGAGAATGCCATGGGAGACAGTGCCAAAGGCACATCCACAGCTTTTCCCTCATCCATTAAGCAGGTCACCTGATCATAAAAGGAGATCAGGTTGGTCAGGCAGGATCTGCCTTTCCTAAACCCATGCTGTCTGTGTCTGATCCCTTGGCAGTCCTGTGAGACAGCTTCTGTTCTATATGACCATTGTGAAGTCTACCATCAAATATAAGTATTATTTCTCTTGGTAACATCAGCTATGATTGCATAAAGGAGAAAATCCATAAGACTGAATCATTGTTGCCAAGATATGTTTCTTTTCTCATTTGTTTTAATGTTCTACCTTCCTTGAAAATCAAAAACTGACAATATTAATATCTTTTCATTGATTTTCTTCCAATTCACTGAAACTGAAACTGAAACTAATACCTACTACAAAATATTCATCTATTTTTAACCTGTTTTTTAGTCATGTGTATTTTTAAAACTCAGAAAACAAAACAATGAAAGTTTATTGCAATTTTAATCTTCTTATTTTTTTTTTTTATGCCAAACTAGTCTTTATAAAGCAGCTTTAGAAAAGGATTAATTGTGTCAATTTGTTAATTCCGTAGGCAGGAAAACAATAGGTTATTAGTCATCATAAGATTTTAGAGATTTTGTCTGGAAACACAGGTAATATAGAAATAAGCCTGCAAGGTAAAAGGACTTTAACATGAAAAGGGAAAAGAATCTAATCCATGAAAATCCAGCCAATGCAAGGACTTGTGCCAAATCGTCCTGATTTCCCACAAGTATTTCAATCTGCTTATTTTCTAAAGCTGACTAACCTGTAGGGGGCTATATCATTAAAGTTCTTCTCCATTTAGCATGAAAATCTCCTAGGAACATAAAAATAGGCATACATTCATGCTTTAGGTGTCTGTTTTGGCTACAGAAAAGCCTATCACTTAGCTTTTCTGCAGTCTCGGCTGCAATGAACAGCTGCTAAAAAAGTGCTCAGTGTCTTAAAAAGGCAGAAGGTATAAGCTGGCTGTGAGTATTCTTCATAACTCACATAACGGATGTGAATGATTTTTCCACACTAAATACAATTTGGTACTTATTTGGTTTGAGGGACAGCATGGATTTCTCCAGCTTGCAGTGTGTTTCTGTGTTGTATTACCACATCTTGTCCCTCATGCCTTATCCTCTTGACAGTGCTAGGTATGTAAGGGTGACAGTGATCATGCAAACAGGATTGTGGCTTCAGCCACAATAAAACCACAGTTATCGAGGTGGGTGGTAGGGAGACTTAGATCTTAATTTCATCTGCCAGTTTCTGATTTATACTGTGAAAGGTAAACTTAATGTCTTTACATCTTTCAGGGAAATGACTGTGATAATTGGCCTTTAACGTAAATCAAATGTACAATATACTCAAGACTATTGTTGACATTGCAGGTAGACAATCAAATCTTCAGAATAATTGTTATCACAAGCTGCAAGCAAATTATGACCATGTTTTCTGAGGCAAACTGAGGGACTGTCTTACTCTATCTGATCATATTTGTTCTTGGAAATCTGATATATCTGGATTTACAACTAATAAATATTCAAGTTCTTAAAAAAACCCCAGACCAATATGTCCACTTCTACGTATAGTTTTTGCTGTTCAAACAACAGAGTCTCATAAATATTTCCAAAGAAAAAATACTCTATGATATTTCCAACATGTCTGCTTTATTAAGCTTATCGATGGAGCATGAAAATCTCTTTTCATTTACTGTGAAAAGTTTTCACATCTGTGAAAGCAAAACTGATTTGTATATTAAACTGCTTTCTAAAGCTAAAAATCATCATTATGTATGCACTACACATCATATTAGTTTCAGTAAAATATTTTTTGTTGGGTTTGTGTTAGAATTATGCTAATTTTCACTTAGAAAATGAATGAGAGATAGAAAAATCTTCTATATGCATTAAGTAACTTTTATTTTAAGTAAGTTTTTTTTATAAACTGCAACAATCTGCTCAATAAATAGTTTGAGAAACATGAATTTAAACAAGTCCTTCAGAAAAAAATATGCATGTTAAAGAAAACTGTCCTTTGTTCTGCCAGTGTATCTATGTATCAAGAACATTTTCCCTGGGATGTTATTCTCTTTCAGGAACACTTTGGCAATAATGTATGCAACATACTACACTGTATATCCATACTGGACCATACATCTCGATGGCAAGCTGAGGCTCTTAACCTAAGTACAGCACTTCTCTCAGCAGACAGTGCAGCCAGGGTGCACAGGAGTCCAGAATCCCTCCTCAAGAATCTGCAATGAAGGTGGTGACAGCTGAGCTGTGTGGATGAAGGATAATCACCCAAAACACCTAGCACAGGGTGAACAAGGGAATGCAAGACACCTCATCAGTGGAAAGGAAGCTGACTGCTTCCAGGGCCATTGAGGAAAATGGTGAGATCTTTACTACCAGAGTGAGACAACCTGGGAGTGGTCAACTAAACAAGTTCTTCCCAGTACACTTTACAGATCAAAGGGGTAATTTTCTATGCGGCTATAGAACTCATTATGGGTTAAGAATAAAGAGGGGCACATAATGGAGAAGACTAGAAACTTTTGATTTCTGGCAACACGCAAAGCTCCTTCTTGTTCTGCAGTTACTGTTCAGGTGTAATTCCCTTGGAATGGATGAGGAAGATGACCTCCAGTCAGGCAGGCATCAGAGACATCTCAGTCTGAACCAACAGAGGGTGACAGCCACAGGGGATGCCCTCTGATGGCAGATGGAGGCCCCACCTGTTGATCTAAACTGTTGTTTCAGATGATTTCTGCTTGACACTTGATTGCCTCCTCGATCTCAAAGAGAGACCTGCAAGGCTTGTGCAGTCCTGTGACTATCCCCATTGCTGCTCATCCATGTAGGCATCAATGCTACAGCCAGGGCAACCCTGCACATGACAAGTTTCACTGCAGACTTCTGGCAACAGGAGGGAAAGCAAAGAACAGGGAGCAGTAGGAAATGTTACTCCATCAGGAGGCTCAGATGGTAGTCTCAGTCCCTCCAGTAAGGGGGAAAAGCTGAGGCAGAAGTGGATGCACCAGCATACCAGCACTTGGTCAGATGGCTGTGTCTCACAGTTTTGTGTATTATGATCATGGGAGTCTCTTTGAGGAAAGAGGACTGACTATGACAGACAGGATCCATCTGACAAATGGGACAAAGGTCTGAAGGAGGTACAACAGGAAAGGGTTGTTATCATCTGAAAAAAAGCAAAGATAGGGAGGGACAGTAAAGAACTGGCTGGAGCTCTGCATGATGGGGAAGATTCCTTCACTTTTCCTGTGAAAGCAGCATGTCTGGGTCCATTTCAAATACTTGCACCGAAACCCATGGAGCATGCAAAACAAACAGGAGAAGCTAAAAATCTGTCCACAGCTGCAGAGCCTTGACCTCAAAGAGATTACAGAGAGGTGGTGGAGAAAATTGCATGGGTGGAGCCTTAGTGTCTGAGTGCAAAGTTTGCAGGAAGATAGGTGAAAAATCTGAGGAGAAGGGCTTACACTCAATGCATCTTCATTGTTTGCAGTGGAGAAAAACTGGAAATGGGAATGAGCTGCTTGAGGATAAGAGGATAGACCAGAATGAATGTTAATGAGCTGGGGACTCTGCTGCAAAAAGCAACAAGGAAGAGGAAGTTAGATGAAATCTCCTTTAAATAACTGGAAAAAATCCTCACAATTGCAGTTCTCTTCACTATCTGTGCAAAGGTCTGTGTACAAACAATAGAAGAGATTTCTGGAATGTTTTGCAGACAATTTCTTGATGCACATGGTTGATGAGTCATATGGAACAATTGTTTCAGCTTTTAGTCACAAATCATTAAATACTGATGAAGGTGTAAAGGTCAACAGCAGTTTTAACTGCAGTGACCATGAGAATGTGGAGTTTAAAATCCTGAGAGAATGAAGGAAAATAAATCGTATGTAGCAAAAACAGAGGCCTATTATACCTATAAATTATAATTACAATAACCAGGATAGAATTAATTTACTTTAAACACAATATATTCTACTGATAGTGTGATCAAAATTAGTATGTTAGCATCTTATAACATTATGGTAGTGCCACATATGAGATTTATATGCATGTGAGCCATGTGAACACCAAAAGTGCAAAGATTTGTGTAGCTGCATTCAGAATAAACAGGAAAACATGACAGCAGTGACCCAAGTAACAGAATTTGCAAGACTAAGAGAAAAATGTAAGGTATGTATGAGAGAATAAAATTAGGCAGAACATTTTGTTCAAGACAGAAGAAAGATAACTGTCAAAAGCAGCAAGAAAATAAACAACTTTGGGAGCACGAGGATATGCTGGACAAAATATTCCTAACGCTTGGGAAATTTTAGATGTCATTGCTATTAACCCTCAGCTGTCTACACTGGAATGTCTGTGGATATGTGTAGATGTTTATGTCCTGTTGGTAAAAGGATAGAGTGAAAAGAAGACAGATGGATTCCACTTTTGAAGTGCTTATTTCTCCTTATTATCTATTTGGAAGCTTAGATGTCAGCATCATATCATATGAACTCACCTTAAGAAATAATTGAGTGTCAATAGGTACAGAAGGTCTGAAGAGGAAAGAGACAAAGGACACTAGAGGGCTAATTATACATATTGAGTACAAGATAGGGATATTTTTCATTCCAATTGCAAAACAAAGCAGATCAAACCAAATCAAACTTTACCAAACCAAAAGAAACTGACGGGATCTGTTTGCTGTGGATATTTTGCAAGAAAAGTTCTATTCTTATATGTGTAAAAAGTAAGTCATATATAGTTCTATATCCAGCAGAGTAGGCTTATCTTGTTGGTTAAGCTAAACAGTTGGATCTAAACTAATTTGGCAAAGTTCCTGAAAAGAATACCTGCCTTTGGAGGAAACTGTAAACAAACACTTCAAATCTCTTCTAAAGCTCCTTGGTATTCATCACACATTGGGCAAAATAAAAATGAACACTGATTTGTACTGAAACAGGCATTTCAGACAGTAGGAGAAGACAAGCAGAGAAGCAAGTAGAAGTATTGAAGTTAATTTCCTGACTAGAAAATGAAAGTTTTGACAGTCATTGATTTTTTGGCAACTCCTTACCTGCTTCTCAGTTTTGGAGTGATTATTTCATTACTGAATTAAATAATTGATGACAAAAAGTGATTTCTGTATTGTTCGTCACTCATTTAAATAACACTTTAATTTCATGCATGTATATATATGCACATTAGACTGCCTTTCTTGAATGGTAACAAATCGTGCTGACACTCTAAGCAGATTGTTTCCTAATCCTCATAGAGGTATTCTAAACGTCACATTTTAGCACAACTATGAATTCAAAAGTCTTTATTCAATGCAGCAGGGAAGTCCACTTGATTTCACTTTGTTGAAATGCTGAATGTTAGTCTTTCAAAGTATGTGGTTGTGCCATTCATTCAACACAGCTGAGGGTGTGTCTGTGATCAAAGATTGAGACTGAGTCCTCTATTATTCAAGCAAGTCTGTTCTGTGGCCTATGAACTTTCTTGAAACTATTTTGATTCTAATGGAGACTTGTGTGAAGGTACCCAGCTACACCCGTTACAGTAATTTCTGGAGCATTGTAGCTATAAAGGTGTTTATTTTAAAAGTATTTATACTGAGAACTGAATATATTTGATGCTGGCCTATAGGGGGTTCTAGACTGTCTCTGAAAACATGGCTTTACTGTATTGTCAACTACTATCCTTCACTCCCTGGCTACCATAAAAAAAAAATTGATCATAAATCAGTAGTTTCATTCCACTCACGCACTCACTCACTCACTCACTCACCAATGATTTCCAGAATTTTCTTCAGTCATACCACCATTTCTATTAAAACTGAAGAAATCAAAAGTAGTTTCACAGGAATGCCTAGAAGGCGCACCTTGTATGTATACCTTCAATGGCTGAACTATGTCAGAAGATACTTGTTCATTAGTGCAAGTTTCCTTCCATGTGTGCGTGATATCCTGTTCATTGGGCTGAACTTGGAGAGGTCAATCTTTGAAAATTAATCAGCTCTTGTAGAACACTCTTCTTCTCCAGAGCCCTCTTACCGGGGATTCTTCCGAGCAGATCTCTGAAAAAGCCAAAGTATACTCTCCAAAAGGCCAGGGTTGGGAGTCTACTAGTTGGCTTGCTTTCTCCTCTCAGGAACCCGAAGTCCATCTCACAGTTAGAGCAGCCAAAGCTGACTCCAACCCGGTCTTCCTTGTTTATTTGTGTCACTTTTACAAGAGCGTCACTCATCATAGTCTTCTCTATTTCCTGTGCCAGGAAGCTGTCATCGATGCATTCCATAAATCTTCTGGGTTGCTCATGCCCTAGTGTGCTGCTCTTCTAGCAGATATGGATGTGCTAAAGTCACTTGTGAGCATCAGTGTCTGTGAACATGAGGCTTCTTACAGTATCTGAATAAGGTTTCTTCTACTTCTTCCTCACGTGACCCACAGCAGACACTCAGTACATTATGACCCATGCTAGTCTTTCCAGCAATCCCGAACCACAAGCTCTCAGCTGGCTCCTCATGTGACCTGAGACACAGCTCCATGCACTCCTGCTTCTGTCTCACATAATTGGCAGCTCCCCCAGTTCACCATCCCAGACTGTCCTGTCCACTGCAGCCCTTCAGTTGCATGAGCTATCTGACCTTGTTTCTGTGATCCAAGTGAGATCATAGCCTTTCAATTGCTGGCAGACATCTACTTCTTCCCCTTTGTTCTCTGTCTGCATGCATTAAATTATAGGCATTCCTATCAGTTGTGCTGATTTTCCAGTTGAGAAGATTCCCCTGTTGTCCTGTCCTATAGATCTTTCCTAATTTGTGTGCATGCACTTGAGGTGGGCCCCTTTTGGTCCCATTTCATAGATTATGAGGTTTCTCCTTTTTATATAACCCTGTACAATTTGCTTGACATTAAAATATGCAGCAAAGGAAATATCATAGCAGAAGGCATCAAGATAATTCTGTGGGTAATGAAGACTTCAGTTATCTACAACATTAGCATCGTGGAAAGAGGAATGAAGACAAGATAGTGGAGAAGGCATGATCAATGAGAACCAGGTACAAATGCTTGTAAAGGATCAAGGGCAAAGGAAAAGAGCACATCTAAAATTTTGGCTCCTTGTCAAAACTTAGGGGAGGTCCCTGGTGTTGCTCAGATTGTTCCCATTACCTAGAGTCTTGCCCTTGGCTATCCTACCACAGTGCTTCTCACTCCAGCAGGACATGGCAAACAACCAAATTGTTTCCTCAAAGTGAAATCATGGAGGTCTTTAGTAGAAGTTTAGTCTTTCTGTACAGAACATTTTTTTTAAGTGTTCATGCTTCAGTAGACACTTTATAATTTAAGATTTTTTTAAGATTTTTTTATTTTTTTGTAGCCGGCTGTAGTCTCTGTATTATTTTGACCCAGATCACTGTGTTCAGGTCAGAAATGACTAACTTCTCTGCTTCACCTTCCTGTTCTGTTCTGGCCTTAGCCCTTCAATATGGTTTGTGTTGCATGATAATTTGTTAGTGTGCAGGAAGCCAGAAATAATCAATGGCTGCTACAAAAGCTGTTTTGTGGAGTCTTACCTTGATACTAGGAAGCCAATGACAAATAAGAAAGAAAATCTTCTTTCTTTGCGAAAATTGGCAACACTTTTTGTTTCTTTATGGTTTTATTATAAACTCTGACAATGTAAAACTAGGGTTATTATTCTGTATTTTAAAAAAACAAAACAAGCAAACCTGCAGCTTTAATACCATGGATTAGCCAGAAATTAAAGAAACCATTTAAAATCATTCAGCTCTGACTGAGCCTGTAAAACAGCTATCCTGGTTGAGTACCACAATTGCTCTAGAGCTATGCTACCTGGACCTTTTCACTGCTGGGCTGTTCGACCTAAGTATGTAATACCTCTGAGACAGTATTTTCTTTCAATCAACTGGGGAAAAAACAAACAAACAAACAAACAAACAAAAACTATTGGAGAGAGAGAGATGATTCAGCTGAGATATTGAACATATTCTAAGTCACAAGATTGGCCAGGCAATTCAGCTTCACTGATTTTGAAGGGAATCTATTGAAATAATTTAAACTAGGTGCTTCACTTTAAATTGATCAAAGCTGGGGTAAGGTCAAACCTAACCACAGTGTCTTAGGAACCTTGGGAGAGGTTCATCACTCCGAGGATGGCTGGGCACCAGAATAGGCTCCCAGGAGGGGAATGGTCCCAGCATCAGCCTGATAGAGTTCAAGAAGCATTTGGACAATGCTCTTGGGCATATGGTGTGAATCTTAGGGTGTTCTGTGCAAGGCTAGGAGCTGGACTCCATGATCTTTGTGAATCCCTCAAAGAATAAACAAACAAACAAACAAAGTGAACAAAAACAAACCAAAACCAACAACAACAACAACAATAACAAAAAAAAAATCAGAAAACAAAACAAAAGTAGAATTAATGAGAAGAAAGAGTAGTTATAAGAAAAACATTTTAAAAATCCCAGTAATACTGAATAATATTTGTGTGAACTTTATTTTGCTTAGATTTCTCACCATCTGTCAGAATTCCTAGCTAAGTAATAGAGTGAGGAACATCTCCATTACAACAGGTCAAATGATCTCCAGCAAACACAATTTTCCACTAAAAACACCAGATATATAACAACGAAATACATGTGACAATGTTTATACTCTACATATTAGCTTTCACCTTCAGAATTATATCTGACAAAACATAATCCTATAACACTGTAGAAAAACTGTGAGATGTACATATTTCCGTTCAATGAGACAAAATAAGGACTGAAACATTCTTCTCAAATGTCTCTTCAGTCAAATCACTGTGTATTCAAAATTAGCATTTCTTTTTCAATTAAGAAAAAATGCAGGTAAAGAAGTGGAAAAAACTCTGAAAACCAAGAAAAATAAGGTGTCATGTAGGTAGACAGAAATATGTATTGTTCCTTGAAACTTCTGAGAGCAGAAAACATGGTAGTTCACACTGTGAGGATGTTACACATTTACAGAATCAAAGTGAGAGCAGTCTTTAGGACATTCTTTTATTGTGTAAGAGAAGGAATAAGTGAGAGAACTTGTAATCTACAATTCTGTATAAGGAATATTTTTAGGAGTTTAGGAGCCACTAAAAAGAAGCAGAAAAAGAAACTGAATAACAATAGCTTCCATAAATATATTAAAAAAAAATTAAGAGGACAAAATACAGTAAAACTAAAAACTCAATAAGAGGAGCAGTCATTTTTCTGTGTGTTACATCCTAAGATTTATTATGCATGAGAATTGTTGTCTGGCAGAAGGAGAGATCAGATGAGAAATGTTTATGTAAAATATGAAACAAACTTCTTTCTAGTGCTCCAGAAGGGCAGGTACAATCTTACAACACTACGTGGGGAAGGAGAGAGGAGACATTCATCATTTACTGCTCAGTAATAAAGACAGCAAGATGAAGAGCCGCACAGGAAAACTCTTATAATATGAATTGCTATACTTCTTAAAGGAAATTATGATGTGTAGCACTTCTCTTCAGATGAGTCGTGGTCACTTTTAATGCTTATCTGTATGAAGTAGCATTTACATACTAGCTCAGAAACAGGGGTCACAATTGCATGTAAGAAAATATTCAGCAGTATTTATATGAGGTCTTAGTTTAAGAATCAGCTCAGAGAAAATCTTGGTGGAGGTCATATAGTGTCTTTAGGGAGGAGTAAAACAAGAAAAATCATTTGGTTGTCTGGGTTTTTTTTTCCCCCGAGTAAATGGTTTAGGGACATTCTGAATCACATGATTTTTTAGAACTACTTTTATCAGCTGTATGATGATAGAAAAGTCTGTCCTAACTTTCATGATTTTTTCTTACTTTTTTTTCAGAGATTCACACTGTTATTATCTGCAATATCTCTGGCAAAATGTACCAGAGGCAATCATGCAAGAAAAGTGATTCACATGTTTTAAACTCCTATCATATGATGCTCTCAAGATCTTACACTGCATGACATAACATACACTGATTTGGGATTCACTGTCTGTGTCAAATTCCTGATTTTGTAGGTGTGTATCCTGTATGCCTCAGACATCTTTTATTTAAACTGAAGAATCCCTTTCATTTCAAAAGTATTCATCAAATTGTTGTTGTTGCTTCACTTTTTTGTTTATTTGTTTGTTTCATTTTATTTTGTTGTGGGGTTTTTGGGGGGGAGGGGTATTATTTTCTACTTTATAGCTGAAGTGACTGAAATCATATGTAACAAAGACAGAGGTGATGCATTTATTTATTTGCATAATAATGCTCTTTAATTTACTCACTTCTCATTCCATAATATTTCATAGTATTCTATTCATCTCCTTGGTTACCACATCATAGGCAACTGATATTGTAAAAGAGCTATGTAGACAGTAGACTAGGCAGTACATTTAAATGTATCCCAGCTGATTATCTCAGTTGGTTAGAGCATGCTGAAGTTGTGGGCTCAATCCCTGCATGCAGGGGCCATTCACTTAAGAGCTGGACTCAATGACCCCTGTGAGTCCCTTCCAACTCAATATCCTATGATTCTCTCAAGTATACATCAGAAACAATGGGATAAAAAGAGTTATTTTTTTTTCTGAGAATTTATCTGTAACGTTTATGCTTTTTATTTTAGCATGTTGCAGAGCTTAATGACAGTAGAAATATCTAAGTTTTTTACAAGCTTGTTTCTTTTTTTTTTTTTCCAATTAACTCCTAAACTGAAAAATATAAATTTAGGCTTCAAATTTTAATTTGCAGTGTAACTGAGTTTTATCTTTCAACTGGATAAGGAGAAAAATATCTTATCTACAAAAGTCGTATCTGTGGTCCACAGCTGTGATTATATTAGTTTCCGTAGGAACTAATAGAATTAGATAGTGTCAAAATATTAAAATATCTTGCCGTGTATAATGCAATGTAAAAAGAATAAAAAATAAGTTTATAAAAGAGAAAGTGGAAGTGAGATCCAATCTAATTTAAACAGCTATCATGCATGAAAACTGCAGCTGTCTTTTCACATTATATTGCTTTTAAAAGTTTTCTTGAACTTCACGATCTAATCAATGGGCACATTTAAGAAGATATCATGGGAAGGATCATATTCACCTGATGGTCTTACCAAAATTTATCAGAGCCTTTTTCCTTTTGGAGGCTTAAAAATGTATCTACAGCTCTCTGCTGACAATATAGGCAATTTAGAGCAGAGTTTAGTTAACACTGTAAGTCATGGATCAGTGCATACTCTTTCATGCCCCTTTAACAGAGTGGAAATAGATACAGCATCTCAGAAAATAAGCTTAGTATGAGAATGGACTTTATCCTACTTAACTGGAACATCCATGTCAAGATGCTTATATTTCCTCATACTTATCTTAGATACAACTATTATTCTTTTCTTTAAAGACAAAAATAGGTGGCTTTGTTTTCCCTGAGTCAAATTATCAAATACAGAGATCCAGATCAACAACAATTGCAGATTAGTTCTTTGGAACTTACTATGTGAGGAAAGATCCTACTGCTAAGCATATGTGAAAATGTGTTTGCCTTGCCAAAGCTTCACTACTTAATAATATCTAGTCTCAACTAATTGATTAACTTTAGAATTGATTTTATTTGTCTGTGTACTAGGAGACAAAATGGACCTCTTTACATAATTGGTGCTTAGGATTTCTGGTACAGTAGGCAGACAAAATTTAAGCACAATCTAGACAGACCAGAATGTTTATTTCTACTTTTAAAAACACTTCTTAGAAAATTACACATTTAATTATATTGCATGAAGAAAAAAATACACGTTCAAGCACCATTTACCAAGCACAGAAGAACTATTTTCTAGATAATGCTTCATTTCTTAGAGACTAGAATTTGTTTAGGAATTTTCCTTAAGCATAACAAAATTGATGATCAGAAACCTGCCTCAATGCATGCATTATGTAACTGTATCTTTAGAATCACTCTTCTCATTCACTAAAGGATTACCATGCTCAAACAGCATACAGCTTTCACATGTGAAACCTGGTTTATTCAGAGTCAAATGTTGCCACATACTTGTCAAGTGTATTTCTTTGAGTGGTGATACAAAAGAACGATTATTGCTGTGGTGCTTTTATTGCACAGCTCCACCTCTTTCCCATCTGATTTGTGCTTCATGGCACAGCACGTGTTCTACTGTCCTTTTCAGAAAACAGTAGAAAATTGGTTGCAAGGCTATTACATTTACAGATTTCACGATGTCCTAGGTTATAGTTAAACACCTAAATAAATTGCAATCTCTCTTTACTTGTTTCTCTTCAACACTACAAATAAATAAGGAGTAAGATGGTATTCCTTCCAAAAGAACATTTATTACCTTTCACTAAGTAATAATATATTCATGTTTCTCTTCCAGATGACTCTTTAGATGAGAGCTGGGCATTTGTAATTCTCCTATATGTAGTCCAGCTTGCAGCAGAAGACCATCATGGTCACATGGAGTATAAATGATAGGGGAATGCATTGCATAAGTTTTACTGAGATTTTGGGAAAGTACAGAGGATTTGATTAGTAGTGATTACCAGTTGAGATAAGGGGGAAGAAGACAATAAAAAACTAAAAAAAACAACAACAACAACAAAGCCAATCAAATGTCTGAACTCTAAGAGGTCCAGAATAAAAAAAACCCGTTTACTTAAGAAAATTTATTCATGAATCAGTGTGAACATAATCACAGCTATGAGGGGTAACTGGTCTTCTGCTAATGACACCATATGCAGAAAAAAACTCTCCAAAAAGTTTGGAGAAAAGCGTGCACCGCAAAATTAAGAAAAGCCTTGACTAACTTAAAGCCCCTCTGAAAGTTGAACAGATCTTCCTGCTGACGCTGTCCCAAGCCAGGGCACTAGATATCTTTCAGTGTAAACTGCATTATAAAACAGCATCATTTGTGCAATTGTAGGCTTTCTTTCTTTAAAGAAAACCTCAAAGTGAAATTCAGCCTTTACTTTATTTGACTCTTCATCGTCAACAGCTACAATGGGTCTACACATGGCCCTTAATGTGGCTTTAAAGAGAGAGAGTGAAAGAAAATAAATATCATTTTTATATACTTATCTGCTATCCATAAGGAGATACGAAAAATATTATATCAAAAACTAAATCAAAATATCAAGCATGTGCATGATTGACATAATATAAATTTTCCTCCAATGATTTTGAAGTCATAAGAAGCCTTACCACTGACATTAGCAGTTTTGGAAACTGTTCCCAAATTATTAATTTCTTCTTGTTATATAAGAGGATGTTTGAAAGCCATATGAAACCTGTCAATGGTTTATCCACACATACTAGAATGATCTTATACAGGAAATTAAATTGAATGAATTAAATCTGTGGTGTTGTTGTCAAGGATTTTTGTTTTCTACAACAATAACATTATGGAATTTTTCATAAATAGGTAACAGATCTCGAGGCTGTTGTTGGCAATAGTCAGGAAACTAAAAATAAAAACTGCAAATGTTGCTGCCAGATACAGCTGTTGCATCTTGTGTATGTTAGCAAAAATGGCATGATAGCCCAAGATCTTTTCTCCATGTTTTCAACAGTCAGCTTATTGAAGACAGAGAAAATATGTCAGTTCACTGGTTAGGATGCTTACTCACTCTGGAAAGGCGTTATGACAAAAAAAACACAGAAAACCTCAATTCTCATCAATATCACTATTTTTTGATTCCAAATAATAAATAGCTAAGCACTTACATGTTTGCACAAAGCAAATTTCTGCAAGTCTTGTTCATTGGTTAAACTGTCATTTAATTCCTGTGAGTAGCTAAGCAGAAAGAATGGGAATCTTCATTTATGCTAAAGTGTTCTTAGATAACTTTTCTGACAAAATTCAGCAAAAGGAAAGATATCCAAATAAAAACCTTAAGAAAAACAAATTTCATAAATCAATGAAAATAAAAATGATAGTTTTTTTCTTCATGTAGTCGATATTTCATGAATGATATACCACATATTTGAGGTGTTATTTTTGTTCTGTATCCACTTCTCTATAAATGCATTTTGTGTGCCAGTGCAAAAGAGACCTGTGCATTAGTAATAATATAATTTTGATCAGTTATTGTATGATAAACCACCCTTGGAATCCAGCATGTATTTAAAATAAAATAATTTGAAATTATCATTGATGATTTTTTAAATGTATGCACAAGTTCTCATTGCAATACTCTTTTATCCATATTAATTCCTCCTTTATTTGCTATCCTTGAGTGTTTTTCTTCTGGAGTTAGAAGGCTGCTAAGGATTACAAGGATTCCTAATACCTGTATCATGTCTTAGCCTCAGCCTAGTTTTCTTCACAAACCTCTGTTCAAATTCATGTCTTTCAAGCTTTCAGAAAAGAAAAGGCTGTACAGAGTTAACATACAAAGAGTGCTATAAAATTCTCAGCTTCAGGCAGGATCCATTTTGCTTATATAGCCTCATGGCACTTCAAATAAATTCCAGGCAAACACCATTTGGAGAGTACAAATGAGAAACAATAGGATGGAGATAACTGTTCTCACAATTTCCACCTGATTGTTGCTTTTAAATGTTCAGATTTATTTTCTGAATGTTCGTTTTGACCAGGGTTGGAATATCTGCATCCGATGATGTTGCGCAGAACAAGGTGAAACCATAAAGGCACAGTTGCATCCTGCAGGCTCCTTAGGGACTGAGTGGACTATTAGAGCAACTCTGTGTTTCAGGTTTCTCAGGTTCCAATCAACAGTAGATGAACACATTTCAGACTTTCAGCTCTAGCTCTACAGTTACCTTGACCTCAATATTTAAAAAATGTCATATGTTTTCTGAATTCAGAATACCAAATCACCTGAGACCCATCTCCTGTACAGGTATGACATATATTTATCATGCTTCTGGGGAGCTGAGCCTGATTTACCTGAATCTTTCAATTTTCATGTTTATGGCTGTTATCACTGGTCTCTGATTCATCAGTAGTCATAAGCAGATATGTGAAACTTGACAAAATCCTTGACCCTAATAAAAAATAGTTTTGTCACTGAGTAGAATTAAATTCCGTTATTACATACATCTTTGAAGCCTTCTAATATATTTTTCTTCCCTTTTCTCTCTCTCTCAATGGTAATAGAGTAATTCTGAGAAAAACCTGTGATTCTTCCCAAGTAACCACATTGCTTAGAAGTTTAGAAATAAACCAAGATCCTCAAGTGCATATGTGAGCAGGCAAAGTTTAATGAAAAAGCTATCATCTCTAATAATTTTTTTTTTTTCTTTCTTCTACAGAAAGATGAAGGGCAGATGTCAAAAAAATAGCCTTGGAGAAAATAATTAAGAGTGCCTATTTTATTGCTACATTATGTCTAATTTGTGTATGCTGTTCTAGCGAATAGACTGACAAATCCTGACATCTCAACACCTCTTCATTGACTTAACACTGCACTTTCATCACCTCTGCTCTAATAGCATCAGAAAGGCCACAATGTTGCCAGAATCCAGCTTTGCAAGTATATCACAGTGTTTGGAATTAACAATGTCCTGACCTAAATGTTACAACAGAATGCTTCATGATTAAACACTGCCTTATACATATTTTCATTAAACAGGTCAATGCATTAAAAAAAGAAAAAGAAAAAAACCCAACCCAACAGAAAAACAAACATCATGTATACAATCCTCCATTCTTTTTTTCCTCTTTTGTAAATAAAAACATGCTTAATTATCTCGACTTCTCAGGAGTTTAAATGCTTTCGGCTTACATAAGTGCCAGACCTAAATATAGACAAGAATTTTCATCCTGTAATTGTTAGATTAATTGTAGACTAGTGTAGCAAAGCATACAAAATTATCTTCCCCCTCCCAGATGTTAATCTGAAGTTTGATGACTTTTTCTTTATCAAGATCACTAGATAGTCCCTAGGATACCACATGTTACTCGATAACTACCAATATAATGTCAAAGATCATAACAAATGACCTACACCAACTCTACAAAGAGCTGTGCTAAGCATCTGAAAGTCAACTAAAGAACAAAATGTCTGTATGCACTGCCTTTGGAGTGTGCACCTGTTACTGCAGTACCTGCATCTGCATTTTCTTACTCCTTTTCAAAATTCAAAAAATTTCTTTTAAGACCAAGGATAAGTTAACATTTAGTCTAAATAACTAGGCCTCACAAGCAGTAAAACAAATGAAGTCTGCTCTCCAAGAACACTCTCTGTGATAGTTGGGTTCCCTGCTGTCCTTTGAGGTATAAAGCTACCATGTTTCCTTTTGGGAACTCCAGTGTCAAATATGTGGATTTCATTATGTAGTCTTTGTTCAGCTGGGTGGTCTTTGGTCGACCATGAAAAAAGAAAATCACTGATCTTAAGTTCTCTGCTTCCCTGCAAAATTATGTAAAATTGATTGATAGGAATTTCTATTTCTCTAAGAAATGTACTTAAAATATGTGGCTAGTGGAGGATTTACTAAAAAAATAAAAACTAAAAATAGGTAAAGCATGACATATAAACAGCATTAACAATTCCCACATTTTACCTGTATCTCCAGTTCCTGTTGGTAATAAACAAGTTAACATATAAAATCTTTTTATCAATGCAGAGTGAAAGTGATTATAGTTAGTTTTAACAGTGAAGGTCAGTAATCCATATAATTTTTTGACTGTGGTTGTAGAGAGCTATTGAAGGAATATGAAATTAGTCTATATTAGCATGTCTTATTCAGATCCAGTACAAAATAGCAGTTGGCTTCACCTTGCATAATGGAAATGCCCACAGACAGGATGATAAACTCTCTCTTCTTTTTTTTTTTTTTTTGTTTTGTTTTATTTTGTTTTGTTTTGTTTTGTTTTCTTTTGTTTTGTTTTCTTCTCTTTTTCTTCCTTTAGCCCTAGTGAATGTCAAGGTCTATTTCTGCTCCACTGCAAAATCTTCAAAACTTTAAATTATGTTCTTTTTAAGATATTTGTATTTTATGTCTTCAAAAGTGAACAACCCGCCCAAATACTCTACAAAAAGCTTGTTAGTGCAAAGAGTAGCATTGAGTGCACGCCCGTCCACAACTTCCTACCTGTAACCACTGCACATTCAGTTACAAAGACCTATGTTAGTTCACTCTTGGCTTTCCTTAACTTTTTGAAGGTTTTTGGGGGGAGGGGAGGCGACTGGGGTTTTTTTCTTTGGATTTTTGTTGTTGTTTGGGTGGTTAAATTTTTTAATTACTCCTGTGTTTGCTCAGACACTAATAGTTCATAATTAAGCATTTTTAAAAACAACAAATTATTTCTGTTCCTAGATATATAAATATATCAAGGACTTTTAATTATTAATTTTGGAGGAAGGGAAAAAGAGAGGAAGCAGCAAAACATGAGGAAGTTTGTTCTCTGTCATGTTTAAAAAATAAAGTAGAGGTTTGATTCAAATTAAATGCTGTCAAGTTAACAAAATAATGAATTTATAAAAATCTGAACATTAATTACATTTATCTGTGAGCTTTCAGTTGCAGCCATCTGGGAGATATTTTAAAACATACAGGGAAAATCTGCTATCATGTTTAAGATTTCATGAACAAGTAACAGAGATCTTATGTATTCTGAGACATATTAAACAAACATAACATGCTGTTTATGTCAGTCCTTACTTGTAGGTGTCTAATGGAAAAAAAAATCCAGTTGTTAGTTGTTGTTTGGACCTCTCAAGCCTAGTAAGATTCAATGAATTTTGGGGGAGTAAAAGTGCAAGCGCTTTCCTCTGGAATGATACAGAGAACAAGAGGAACATCAGCATGCAGGGAGCATCACTACAGAAAGGTAGTAAGCACAAACATGAGGGCAGGAGAAAAATATGGGCCAAAAAGTATAAACAGGAAACTGAAGGTAAGGTTCAGTATTAATGAAAACTAATTAATTTTAAAAATGTAAATTATGTAATTCTATCTCATACAAAGCTGACTGGATACACACACACACACACACACACACATATATATATATATAGGAATATGCTATACATATGCATCCTGAATTTAAGTAGTGATATTTTTAAAATATAAAAAAATTAAAATTGTGAGAAATTTGGAGCATTTTCATATTTCTATGGCTGATTTCCCAGTATGATTTCTTTACCTGTTCTACATATAGATATTCAGTTTTTAAAAAAACTTTTTTCTTTACTTGGTAATTACAGTTAGGGGGGTTCGATCGTTTATTTGTTCTTTTTTCCTTTAGACTACACTATTATCAAGGAAGAACTGTGCTTTAAATATTTTGTTCTGCAGCAAAAATTGTAGCATAAAAATGTAGGATATCATGTCCCATTTCATATTATCTGAATAGAAAAGAACATAATTTTTGTTCTAGTGTTTAACTCAGACATCAAGAGTTTTATATTTCTTTGTTTAAACAGATCATGCAATCTGAAAATTTCTAGTTCTTGTGCTTTTCCATCTTCTAGTTTTACAGCTATTTAAGTATGAGGAAGACGGACTGAACAATCATTCTTCCATGGGAAAATTGAGGAATAGTCATATCGAATTTAAGTAAAACCTGTTCACATTTTTACTCTTTCCTGAGAGCAGATGCTACTGAACTTATAGGAGGGAGAAAGAAAGAAAATCTCCATTACAAATTGTGGAATAATTGTCGAATAATGCCACAAAAGTTCCTTGTTTCCTTACCTTTAATGTTTCAAGTTGTTTTATGCTTTGTGCATGATTGATTGAATGTAATAATTTCATCAATTTCTTCTGTTTGTATAAATTTTCCATCTTGCGTTCTTATAGAAATTAATTAAATAAGATTGTTATTTATGGGCTAAAAAGGAGTGATGAACCATCCCTTGAATTTTACCTTCCTGAACACTGCTTTAAACTCATCTATAAAAACTTATCCACCTTCTCAAACAGTGAGAAACAAAAGCAAAGAAAGGTAGAGAAACAATAACTTCTTATACTGGAAGACATGACCCATGTGTGCTTCTACATCACAATTACTGTCAGGAAAAAATATCAGAGTTGTCATGTTATTAGTCTAAACACATATGGTTCTTTGTTTCCTGATGAAATCAAAAAGTATTTTCTCATATGAGAACTGTTAATCATTAAAAAATCTTTAAATAATGTACATTATTGTGACAAGCTGGTACAAAATTATTATGGTAGTATGCTTTAATTTTTGACAGCTCTGCAGCCCTCAGCCTTGTTTAAAGGAGTAGGTGAAAATAATCTACATTAAAAATAAAAAAGGACACCATAACCCAAGAACAATAAAAAAACAGGCTAGAGGCTTTTACATCATCTCTCCTTCTAGTACCTATCAGAGTAAAACATTAAAAAGTGAAAATGTGTTTCTAGTTTATGCTGAGAATCAGCTGCATTAGTAGCCCTGTGCATTTTAAAATGTAGGCAGATTGGCTTATGCAGGGAAGAAGCATGATCTGTCCTTTGCAAAGCTGAGCTATAAGCTACCTTAGTGTATGTATCTAAACCACTTTTTGATGTTGGTCACCTACATTGCAGGTATTGGACCAAGTTTGCACTTGTTCTTTTCTTACTACTCCATAATTCATTTCAGAAAATAGAAGGTGATAGAATTTGCAACATAAGTATTGTTTTACTTCTTCAGCTGCCATTAAGCAATATATAATACATATGAGAAATAAACAAAAATAATTGTCTTAGAACATCATTTGTAGTACAGTATTTAATCTCAAGTTTTGGTTTATAGATACAGAAATAAAGCCATACTGTAAAAAAAAAAAAAAAAAGACAAATGTCTACCCTCCCCCCCCCCAAAAAAAAAGAGCAAAACAAAAAAATCAAAACCACGCAGACATACACAAACAATGCTGGCATTGCTGGTCACAGACAGCCAAAGACAAGGTGCTGCCTTCAGCAGCAGCCACACACAGACACAAGCTCAGACTGCCGTGTCTTGTCCTCTCTTACGTGGTTAGAGGCAGGAGGTCACTAGTGCAGCACACACAGCTCTCTCCAGGTTTACAGTCATATGTTCACTCATGAATTTTCTGCGTACTGGCGGTACTGGCACAGGTCTTCTACCTGCCCGAGCACCCCTGCCTGAATGACAACCCTTCTTACCTACCCTCATGTCCTCTCGATTTGATGGCTTCTCCAGTTTGAAGTTTGACAGGGAATACAAAGGCAAACCCCATGCATACCTGGTTTGGGAAGATACAGACACACTCCCCCCTCACCTGGAACCAGGCACACAGAACCCAGTCCTTCTCCAGCCTCTGGGGCTAATTTCCGGAATCTGCCTCATTCACCCCAATTCCACCAGTAGTTGGTTTTGGAACTCTCTCCCTCTCTGTCTCTCTCTGTCTCTCTCTCTCTCTGTCTCTGTCTCTCTGTTCCTGCCTCAGTGGCTGCAAGTTAAAGGTCCCCATTATCTCCAGTAGCTGGCTCTGAGACCACAGAGGCTGGGGTGCCTGTTACCCCATTCTGACTCCAGTAGCTGGCAGTGGGTTTCACTAACGCACTCACATCTCACCAGCAGCTGAAGTCCTTGCAGCACACACACATGCACACACACACAGGCACGCACTGGCTACAGCGTCATTATGCAGGAGGATCGTTAAGAAATGAATAAGAAAACAGGCCAGGTTCACAGTGAGCAGAGAAGCATACTGACTGGCCCCATCTAACACACGATGTTCCCTTTCATGTTCCAGTGTCTCTATCCCCACTCTTTGGTCCTGCCAGCTCCTCCTTTCCACTGCACATTCCTTCATCACTTTGCACACTCCGATCAAATCAACATCCTGTAACCCCACATTGGCACCCTTATGGATTGCAAAACCCATGCTGGTCCTCTCCGAAATGAATCCTGCCGTTTGTTGACAGCCCATTAATTTGTGTATCTGACAGGGTTTCACGAGCTCCATTGCTGTTTGCCAGGTCTCCATATACTTTGTTTATTTTCTCCTGTTTTTCCGTGTCATGCCAGTTTCACATGGTCCTCGATAAGATGATCTTACTGACATTGTGCTCACACTCCACACACTCTTAAAACTGGCCTAACTGACCAAGTTTGTTTCTTGGTATTCTCTGTTATCAGATTTTTGCCTCCTCCTTTGTCTTAGCATCCCATTTTGACAAGGTCTTTAATCAGATAACCTTAAAGGAACATATGCTCTTTTGTTACATGTGGTCTAACAAAAAAAAGACCTTTAAAAAAATATCACTTTACGCATATATTCTGTCTCACTTTTTGTGTAATATGGCTATACTGAGAGTGATGGATTTGTCTGCTAAAGACATAATCTCTCTGACTGCCAAAAATATATGTGTACTATACAATCACAAGAAAAACTTTAGCTGGCAAACACCAACATGGTGCCACTGGTGCAGTTTCCATTGGACTCCATGCATTGGCAAAATTCTGGTTTTGTTTTTTTTTTATATTATCATTCCCATGATATTTCATGTACAGACAAAAGAAAAATTTCAGTAATGTTTCAAAGGGTTCCTCATTATTTTTCTTACAGTTATTTCAGGTGACCAGAATAATTAATAAATGCCACTGAACCCACCATGCAAGCTTACAAGGCAAACGATCAAGCACATCCAAAACCCCAAAGAAATGTGTCACTGGAGTTTGACTTGGGATAAAAATCTGAGCAGCCCAGAATTAGAATTGACTGCTCTTCTGTCTGGGTATCAGAGTCCTCAACTAACATTTATGCAATCCCAATGTGTTTATGAAGAGGAGGTTCATGACCCTAGGCATTATCTATTTTATTTTAAACACCAATGCACATCAATACTATGAATTATTCAGGATATACTGAATTTCAATGTGTGACTTAGGTCAGGCTCCAAGATCATCATGTTTAAAATTCAGACAGAAGCTGTGCTTGAGGGGATTGTAAGAGGAAGGGATAACCTCTGGATTAATGAATGTATTACTAAAGATTTTATCATCATCCTTTTTTTGTACATTCTGATCACAAGAATATGATAAGTACTGAAGTTAAAAAGGCTCAAATCCAAGCTTTTTCATGCCTTAAGAAAAATTCAGAAGTTACATCTTCTGTGGTCTATCTGCATGCTCTTCAGAAAGATGTTCTGTCCTTCTGTATTCCTTTGAATTTAATATAATTAACAGTGACACGTGGATCAATATGGTTTAAGCTCCCTCATTCTTCCACAGCTGTTTGTTAGAAGGACATTTAGGGATTTATAATTAGGAAGAAAAATTACTCAAGGATTCTATTTGTTAAAAATATATAATTTTATAATTACGTAATTTTAACAGCCACCCTCAAACTCAGTAGACTGAATATCATTTTAAACCCCTAGTAAATGTGGCAGCTTGTTAAATTTATTTCTGGTAACTTAGTCCATACTTGATCATTTTCTCACTCTTCTTATTTTTTAATGTCTTCTTACAAATGTGTTAATTGTCCTGGATTTTCAAAATATAAGAGGAAGGCATGCTTGGATGATAAGCTTATTAAAATATTCTTTGCTTTACACTGACATTAGAAACTTAACTGTCATTCAAACATAAGCTTTCTTTCCATTACAAACTTTGAAAGCAAGTAAAACAGATACTATATTGTGCATTCAGTATAGATTTATATTTAGATAGCTGTCTAATAAATCACTATCTCCTCTTGAACAATGTTTTCTAAATTCTGTCAGACTACTTTTTACATGATTGCTATGTTTCTACTATTGTGGAAACGGTATTTTAGACCTCAATGGATTTTCTAGTCACAGCCTGAAGAAAATGTGATAGATAATTACACTACTTAAGCAACTTAAACTCTGAGACTAATCTCCCTATCAAGGGAGAGAGAAGACTAACATAACAAGACCCGTACTACACTGTGAACTACTAGGCGTGCACAACAGGAATGTCTTACCTTCGTGTAAAGTGAGCACATGGAAATGTTATCTACTTCCTTCCCATAGGCTTTGGGGAGGAAAAAAAAAAATCTACATCCCCACTGTGAAGACTCAGGGACCCAAAACTTGATTTATGCCTCTGTAGACATACTTTAATATGGTCTAGATTACATTAAGAGACTTCAGAAGGGAACTTTATAGAACAAGATCCTTTGAAGCAACTTGGTGTGAGATGGTGAGTTATCCAGACTGTGTTATTAATATGGTGCACATCTTCTAAGTATGGATTTGAAAGCACTTACTGAGGATAGGGAGACATTCTGTGAGGACCAAAAGACGGGAGTCTTACACTCAGAATAAGTAGAGAAGGAGAGAGAGGGAGAGAGAGAGAGAGTCCAGAGTAAGAATATTGTCAGAAAAGTATTTGCCCATCAGTGGTAGATTACCGTGTTTCATTTTCCATGAGAAAGATTGTGGTTTCATACCAGGAAAAGATGCACTCTGGGCCTGTGAATATCTTGTCATGAAGCAGAATACTTGCTTTCAGTCATTCAGTAATTTTCCCTTCAATTGTATTCCAACATCCAACAAAACTTTATCATTTCCAGTGATAAAATGTTTAACAATGATAATCTCACTATGATCATTCTCTAGGAGAGATCATAAGATTCCTGAAAAAGAAATTTATCTGATTTTTCTCATAGTCCTAATAGATGTATACTGTAACACCTTCAATTTATTTCACCTCTTACGTAAATTTAGTCTGTCATTAAATGTTTTATTATACTCCATTCTTTTATATCTGATTCTTTTTCTGAAAGATAAAGACAGGGATACTAGCATGCCTTTAAAATAACATTCTGTTGCCATATAAAAAATGTCTCATAGCTACATGTCCACTTAAGTTAAAAAGTAGGCAAAGTGATTCTTTGATAAACTCTACAAATGAGCGAAGTGTGAATACATAGATAAGATATAATGCCTATATTTTTGTTGTTGCTGTATTTAATTAAAATTATTCATATCTGGGAATATCATCTGCATGCTGATGATGAATAGTAGGCTCAATGGTACATACAATATACCTCAAATTAACAAGACATGTCTAATTCCCTCCTACATTTTTAAAAGCTCATCCAAAGTCTGTTGAATCATTCCCTAATTATTAACAAAACAATGTTCATTAAGGGCATCTAGATCTGGCATGCACTAGCTGAAATCAGGAATCGGAAAAATTCAAACACAGAGTTTAAAAATTAATTATTAGGGATTTTTTTTTTTTACTTAGTTTACTCACATACAGAAATATGACAATGGAAATAAGAAATGAGAAAATTTTGTTTCTTTGACCTTCTAGAATTCCACACAATTCTTTGTGATTGTTATTGCTTGTTATAAGACTCATTGTACTTGAAAACTGTCGGAATTTTGTAACCTTTACCTCCTCAGTGTCTACTGACAAAAATTTCCCATCTTGTAAATATTGATCATGTTTTAATATTTATTGAAATGTAGGATTTTACAGAAGTGTAGTGTTCAGATTTAGAAATACTGAAAAAAAGCAAAAAATAAATAGGCATATATATAATTTTTAAATTATCATTTAGGTGCGTAAGTAGAACCCATGACTGCTGTCCCAAGGCAAGAACAATTGAAAAAGAAGGAAGAAAAGAGGGAAAAAAAAAACCCAAAATATTGAGCAGTATGATATTCTTTGTCTTCCCTGTTAAGTTTTAGGATTATTTACAGTCAACAAAAATATGTGTTTGCAAGAGTTATATCAGTTCGTAAAATATATGTTACTTACATGGCATAAATGAATAAAACCAGTTAATAGTTACAGTTTTGACCAGAAATTATGTCAGAATAAAATCTGAACCAGGCTTCTGAGGAAGAAAGGTGGCAGCAGGTAACTGAGAATTTCTTTTAATTCACCTTTTAAATCTCAGAAATTAGATAAAAATATTATGTTATGATTGTGTAATTAAAGGAGAGGACTTGGTGTCTCAGAAGGATTCTCACAAGACTTTAACCTTTGATTTAGGGAATGCATGCTTTCCTTAAAAAATTAATCTTTATGCCAGATGCTAAATATGATTTTTTTATGTCTATTTATCCAAAGGTAACGAGAGAAATGAGAAACAGGTAAATCATAGACAGGAAAAAAAAGCCAAACAAAATCAAACTCCAGCCCATCCAACCCCTCCCTCACAAGCAAACAAACAAAACCAAACCAAAATTAACAATCCACAAAGCAAAGCTCTGGGATTTCATTGTCCTAGTGTTAACCTGTTAAACTTTCTAACATACCAGCAATTTTGTAAGTGTTGTATAAGCATGTGATTAATGAATGCCATATAACATTGACATAGTAGGCAATCCAGTTTATGGCTATTGGCTAGTGACAGAAATCTCAAGGTACCGATTTACTAACTGCAGTTAAAATAATAGCACACTCAGTTAAGTTACAGATGGCAGGAGCAGAAACCCTTTGAGACAGCATACTTAATTTTAGTCATTTAAACTTTAGTAACAATGGGTTTAGGTAGATTATGTTAATGTAGACAGAAAACTAGCAAGGTTCACATTAAACATGCCCCATGATACCTTGTGCTTTCCAAGAGTGGATTGGATTTGCCAGCAGTTTTATATCCTCCTGTGCCAACCATCCATGCAGAAAGTACAGCTGTTGGTGGTCAGCTTAGAAATTCAAATGTTATACTTGAAAAACCAGAACAGCATGACTTCTTCATCAAGGCATCTTGCAATGGCTATAAAATGGAGCCAGCAGCGTCACAGTGCAAGCAGACAGAGTTCATGTAGTTTGTGCTGTTGGCAGTGAAGTGCCCTCTGGAATACGCATCAGGACAAACACAAGCATAAGTTCTTCCGTCAATAGGACTCTCTCTAGACTGAATTTATTCCAGTTACAAGCAAGTCCTTTTGTAATTAGTCATTTGAGTTGTATGTTACCTTAAATTTTGATATTTAAAACTACCAGCACCTATTAGGACACTGACCAAAACAAATTAAATAAAATTGAAACCATGACAGCATGGAATAAGAACAGGAGTGTAACAAAGGTGGTCTAATAACTTTATCAGAAACTGCAGATATGCAGTTGGAGAGTTACTGCAAACTCCATGGTGACAAATTCTTTTATAATCATCAAAGACCTTTAGGAGACCAAAAGCCCGCAGCTTAAAAACATTCACAATAAACATTTGATTACTTCTTGGAAAAAAATAAGCCAAAACACATTTTACCTGTAACAGTCTGCAACAGTGAGGGAATTCAGCAGTTTAAATCAGAAACAAAAACCTATGTCTATGATTATATACCATGTGTTGAACATCTTTCAGTGAGTGACCCATGCCAGAAAGAGCAACTAAGAACTTAACTACAATGACACCTATAAAAAGGTAGGGAAAAAAAAAAAAAAGCTTACAAATTTCTATTTTAGACATTATGAAAGTAACTAAAGATAAAATGCAGAAAAAATATCATAAACAGAGAATAGCAAAATTCATTATTGCGCTTGTGAGAATCCCATTTTACTACAGAGCATGATACCTCTTACAGGTTCTTTTTCATTATGATTCTGTCCCGTTTTTCTGATGTTGTTTTGGATTTTTTCAGGGGGATTTTGTGATGCTAATGTTTTACTTCATACTTCTTTCATTAAAAAAAAGCACAGAATCAAAGTATGGCTTTGCATTCTGATGAAACTTTCACAGAAAGATCCAGCTTAGGCTTTGCAAGTGTGTAATTCAGATAAGAAGAAGGAAGGGAAAAGTGTAAATGTGAGTTAATAATGTCCACAACACATGGGTTTACTTTTACTTGTTTTTAATTAGTACCACATGTAATTGATTTAGATCTTTGACCAGTAGTGGGTTTTAGCCTGTTTCTTTTTGTGTAATTTTGGTTTAGGTTTGGGGTTTTTTTTCTCTGAAATATTTGAGACCTGAGTTCAAATGTGAGATGAAACATATTCTCCACTACCATCCTAAAAGTACAAAGACAGTTTTCAGCATGAAAACTCCAAAGCCTATCTTTGAAGAATGGTGTAATAAGACAACTTCTAAGTGTTATAAGAACTTCTATCCATATGTGCTATTGTTAGTGCTTTTCTCACATGGGAAATTGCACACTTATTGCTACAATCATGTCCCCTGATTGAAGAGTAAAACATTTCTGCTAATCAGTTGTCAGTTGCTACCTTCCTTCAAGTAAATAGGAGGAAATCTCAGCCTTGTTTATAAATATCTCATGGAAGGGAATGAAGATGTTGGAGACAGACTCTTCCCACTAGTCAGTATCTAGGGACAGGATAAGAGGCAAAGGCCACATACTTAAATATAGGAAATTCCACTCCAGTAAAGGAAAACAGTTATTTTTTGTTACTGTGAGAGAAGCCAAACACGGGCAGAGGTAGACCATAGAAGCTGACAGGATGAGAGAGCTGGAGTTGGTCAACAAGGAGAAGAGAAGGCAGTGGGGAGACCTGGAGGCTGCAGACTTCCAGTACCTGAAGGGGACTTTAAAAAAAGGAGGGAGAGGGACTCTATATATTGGCAGATGTGACAGGACAAGGGACAATGTTGTAAACTGAAAGAGGACAGGTATAGATCAGATATTAGAAAGAAATTCTTTACTCAGGGTGCCGAAGAACTGGGACACCTGAGGTTGTGGATGCCCCATTCCTGGAAGTGTTTTTATTTGATTTTAACAGGAGCTTTAGGCAACTGTTGGAATATTCACAAAAAATCTACTATCGCGTTCTTAAGAATTTAGGCGTCAATCAAAATAATCCCTTTAGTAAAGGAAGAGACATAGGTTTATAATGAAGACGATTCATGAAAAGAATCTAATTTTGTATCCTCTGAGTATTAGTTTGGAGCAGTGTATTTCTCTCTATTAACTGCATGAATTAAGGTGAATTCTGTATGAATTATTCCCATATGATAATCTTGGAGTGTACTTTCATGACCTCCTTTTTTCAGGTCATGGATGCCTTCCTGGAAGACAATTTCTGGTGCCTTGGTTTGATATCTGAAGTCTCTTGAGCTGTACCACGGATCTTTTTCACGTACAGATCTAGTACCTGTCAGGTTAATATCAACATTCTAAAAATAAATTTACAATGCATCATGTGATTTAATTCTTCACACTCCTTACTCACTCTATGAGAAAAATAGTAGAATTAGCCTGACCACTTATGTACCCTACAAAGTTCTGCTATTTACGATTGTCCACATCTATGTCAGATGCTACCAACCACATGTTGATTACCTAAGAAAAAGATGTAAAAAATCCAGCACATTTTGTAAGATAATAAGCAGAGTGAATCGAATAGCCATGGAAATGTATTAAAATATTTATATAGTATCTGTTCATTAATACTCAGTGATTCTTCCCAAGTAATTATGTACTTGTAATTAGGCTCTGAGTTCTGTATGTCCAAATTAAAAATATTAGTTCCACTTTAAAGAATCTAATCTTTAGAGATTCACTTGTTTCAACAGTTTAAGTAAACAAATAGCTTTAGGTAACAAATAAGAAGATTCTTTATTTGTTGAGTCTGCTATGCAATTTTACAGTAGCTAATATCTTATTTATTATTTTTGAGCTACTTATAATCCTTGTTGTTAAAGGAATATCACATAGCAAAAAACAGAAGTCATGTAATGTATTTCAAAATAAAGCACAGTCTGAGATCCATGATTTGTTTGATTTCAAGGGCAATGGACAGATCCAGCCTCGATCTGCCAATAGAATTCAGTGAGTGATTCAGCTCACTCGCTGAATTCAGCTGAAGCTTAGTCACAGAACAATAGAAATTCCTTCGGTAATAACTGGATTACCAGTGTTGCTTTTCTCTTCCTCCGTCAAGTGCTATCCCAAAACAAAAAAGAAAAAACTACTACCTTCAAATGCTAGTTATGTGTGCCACATGCATCAAATGCTGTTTGATGTATTAGTGTATTTGATTGTAGTAAAGTTAAAATAATAGTTTTATTGCAGATCTAATGTATTTGTGATATAAAATAACCCCACCATTTGTTAAAAGCCATAAGATGACTTGAAAAGGCTTTAAATAGGGCCTTAGGTCTCTCTTTACTTTGCAAGTCTGTGTGAAGAGCCGGTACATCTTAGGGCAGGAGTCACTAAAATGGCCTTCCTAGTTTTCCAGCCTGAAATGGAGGAAAAGGATCTGTACCAGGACTGTTCTCTCAAAACTACCATGCTGCATCTTGACAGGACAAAATATTTTCTAATGCTGACAGTGTGCCAGTTCTCTTTCATTTGAGAAACAGATATGACTTGACTGAAAGTGGCCTATGTCTCCTTTATAGTAACTGAAGTCTTGAACAGTGGATATACCTAGATATTTCTCATAGCTATAGATAGCTACATATATATAAAGCACTAATATACAGTCTGCAAGAAATATTTCAAGAAAAAAATAGAAAATTAGTTCAGGCAAGCTGATGACACTTTATCCTCTTTTTCAGCTGATAATTCTAAAGGAAAATATAATAAACATGTTTATGTAAAATTAAGGGAAACAGAAAAAATATTTTATCCTAGAAAATTCACTGTATTACTCTATTGCTGCATAATAAAGCCAAGGAAGTAAAATATAAATAAGTAATCACTGAGTTTAAAGATGTGTAATATAAGTTTATATTATCATGTTAATTTGATGAGATTTTGAAGCTCAATGCAATATTTAATTTATAATCTTTGTATCCATGAAGTTGTGAGGCTGAAGCTTCATATTATGGTATGTTCTGCTTCTACAGATCTTTTAAAAGAGGCTACCTATTGAAAATTACTTCTTTTAACTACCTGGTTGTTATTAATAAATTATTGTGGGAAGATTAACCTAGGTATGGCAGAGAGAGGCTCTTACAGTTTGAACACTAGTATTTCTATCACATTGTGAGCTAAGTTTTTAATTATAACTTGTAATCGTAATTTTTTAAAAATTTAAAAATTAATTAATGCACTTTTTTTTCAGGCAGAAATGTTTTTTCAATCAAGCATACAAAGAGGAGGAAGGACTTGTATAAGGAGAAATGTGAACACTTAGTGCATTGTCAAATGCAGCCATGAAGAAATAAAAATAGGAGTAGAATGTAAACAAGGACAAGAGACATATGACAGATTTATAAAGCGTCAGACTTTCAAAGTTAATTTGGTTACATTTTTAATACTTCCTTGACCTAACTACAGCTCTTGTTTGGTATTCTTCAAGTGGATTTTGTCTCTTTTCGCAGATTCTTCTACATGGAAAATTATGAATCTAGCACTGATTTCTATCGTTCTCCTGATATGTGGCTTAGTGGACAAACAGGATATCTTGCTTGTGGACTGCAAGTGCTTGAAAAAAAACCATAAACTAGCACCCAACCAACCTACCAAATAAAGGAAAAGTCCACACTGGAACATTAAACATTTTTCGCCAACTGAAAGTCAACATAGGCAAGAGAAATCCTTTTTCAGTGGCTTCAAAATTATTCTGAAAAATGTATGAGGTGTTCAGTTTTGAGTTTTTCTTGGAGGACATCCAATTTCCAGGTGTAATCTAAGACTCATAATTTTTTGCATTACTGCACTAAATTTGCAAGTACAGCTAGTTCTCTCTGGATCAAATCCTGTTTCAAAACAAAAGATGCCAGCATCTGATGTCAGTGTTGCTAAGTGCCTGATTGCACTTAACACCATCATGTGCTGCCAGATCATTTGTCTGAGCTGGCTGTAATAGAACAGTTAGTTGTAATTTAGTATTCAGAACAGTGCTGAATGCAATAAGACATTTTAAATAGCGCTAATGTTGCAGTTAGCTTCGTTTCATTTCGGTTGTGTTTTTGGGTTTATTTTTTTTCAGTAGCTAGGTGACATATATGAATATAGGAACACGATTAAATTAAAACTTAGAAAATATGATGACCAGCATGTGAACCACTTATGTTTTAACAGGACTCATTTTAATGACTGAAGACAATAAACTTATAATGGAGAAAGGTGAAGTTCACAAAGGATGAAATGAGAAGTATTCACATTCCTTGTTCCCCACATTATACATATAAAAAAATTACTATGCCTTTTTTGCCTGTTAAAGAAATGTTTTCCTATTCCTAGAAGTAATTGTGAATTTTCCAGTCACCAGATCCTCTTTTGGAAATTGAATTAGAAATCCTATCCTTGCAGAAAACCGTACATGAACTTCTAAAGAAATGAATGTTTCTTGGAAAGATAAAATTTTTGACTTACACTCAGGGCAGCCAATGACAGTGAAGATGGAACACTCAATTTGATTTTAAAGTAGAAAGCCACTGCTCAGATTTTCTCTCTGTGACTTAAAAAAAGTATTTGACATATTCAGTATGCCACCTGTTCTGCCATGCTGAGTATTGGATTCTGAGATACAATTCTGTTCTTCTGGAACTGTTCTCAGTGAGATATCTCTGTGATAAACTACAAATTGCTAAAATTAAATTTGAGAGAGCTTCTTAAAATCCTTTGAGGAACTCCCTAATCTCTGGATAACCCACAGCGCTCTTTTGCTTTGTTTTGTTTTAGTTTTATTTTGCCTGCCAGCTTTTTTTCCCTAGGTTACTTAAATGAACAAATTATTACTTTTCCAACCACCAATAAAATTCTCTAAGAGACACATTCCAATGCTTTGAGCATTTCCCTGGTTTGAAGGAGACATGTTCAAATTGATTCCTAGATTTTACAAGAAAGGGATCTTTATCGAGGAACATGTGCATATTGCATAACTAATATACAAGAGCTAGTCCTCTAAGTGTTAGCTGTGATAGAGCTACTGTGAGTACTGGATAGAAGAAATAACAGGCAGACTTTTGGAAGGGCATTGTGCAAACATGAAAGCATGACTCAGTCCTCTGCAGGCAACTAAACAGGATTCATCTTACTTAACTCCAGACATTTGCAGATGGAACTAGTCCTCTTTAACAGTCAGTGACGAAATCAGGCACTTTTGAGCTATTCTTTCAGCATGGACTAAAAATGACTGTACTTTTTCCACTGGTTTAAAAGAAGTCTAGAAAAATAGTTCAAAAAATTCCATGTGTATACCTATATCTGGTCAGCTGAATATGATTTCCAGAAACTAAAAGATCACGTATTCCAGTGAAAACTTCTTAGCTATGTGGGAAATTTGTCCTACATTCATGGGAAGTACATTGGGATTTTTTTGTAGCAGGGATTAGCCTGGCTTGAAATACCATTCTTAAAGACTAGTGAGTGCATTACATTTATACTACATATTCAGTGACACAATTGAAGGCCAGACATTTGGTAGAGGAAGTAATTGCTCTACGAGTTATAAACTTACTCCTGAAAACTTAACTGCCAAGACTTCGACCTTTTTTATTCATGTCCCAGTATATTATATTTCATTGAATTTAAGCTTCTTATTTATGTGCTGTGATGTCCTTTATCCTAATAGGATAAAATTCACCCACATCATAAACCAGATAAGGTGACGCCCGTAACTTACTGCTTGTTTACTTAATAATTCTGAAGTATGAGCCATATGGTCGAGCAAAATTATTTTTTTAAGAGAAACCCTGCAATAGAATGTTGTGGTTTTAAGCTCAGCTGAAGAAGAAACACCACGTGGTCACTCGCCCAACCCCCTTTCTCCCCACTCCACCCCAGTGAAATGGGGAGGAGAATCAAAGTAAAACTTGTGTGTTGAGATAAGAACAGTCTAATAATTGAAAATAAAGTAAAATAGAGTAATAAAGGTAAATGATAATAATAGTCATAATAAAAAGGAAACAAACAAGTGATGCACAATACAATTGCTCACCACCTGCTGATCGGTGCCAGACTCCCTCTTCCCAAAAGCAGATCTACCACCCATGGCATTCTATGGTGTGGAATATCCCTTCGGTCAGTTCAGATCACCTGTCCCAGCTATGCTCCCTCCAGTTTCTTTTGCATAGCTCCTCACTGGGAGAGCATGAAATAAGGGAAAAAAAAAATCCTTGGATTAGGATAAACAAAATTTAGCAAGAAACAGAATATCAATGTGTTATCAACACCGTTCTCATTGCAAATCTAAAACACAGCACTGGAACAGCTACTGAGAAGAAATCAACTCTACCCTAGCAGAAAACCAGGACATAAAATTTCAGGTGAAAAATGAAAAGGAGAAAAAAGCACCTTTCTGCATCATGTGAAGGATTACAAAGGCCACCTCGATAAAGCAAAACCCATTCAGACTGAGGAGAAAACAAATTTTGGTCATTCCTGAATCACTCTCATGTCAAAGCTGTTGACAGATGGCTAACACCATTAACAAGAGCAACAGGAATGTACAGCCACATAAACTACTACCTCTGACACTCAGGATACTAACAGGATAATATCTTAGGTGGACTCATGCCCTGACCCTGATGCAACATTTATAGCCATCACACACACTTTTATTTGAACTTTTTGCCCTTCTGACTCTCTGACCTTTCTGTGCCTGAACTCATTCTGCCTACTGCATCATCTTTTCTTTATCTCTATGAATTGAACAATCGTTTTGTCATTTTTAAATTAAGTTCTCTCAAAATATTTCTACATTAAGAATCAGCCATTATTACATGGGTCTGTGAGACACTCTGGCAAGAATCTTATGTAGCAGTAGCTCTAAATTACTCAGTCATTCTCAAGGAATTTAGCCTGATATTTCCTTAGCAAAATATTGCATTGAATTCAGTTTTAGGGTAGATCTGCTGAACTCAATCTTATTAACAATTATTTATTGAATATTATTCTTATTTTGCTTGAGTTCTAAACTTATTAGTAATTTTTTATTCTTCCTTGCAGGCAAGACGCAGCATTAAAAATAAGTTTTTTTAAAGTAGCTCCTCTATTGTTTAAATATTGATGTGCAGGACTTGAAGCAGTTCTCTTAAATTTCAGAACACTATGGCATTTCTTTTATTTGACTTTTGCTAAGGAATTCAGAAGTTGAACATGAGTTAGTGAGCAACATCCAGGAAAGAAGCAGTCAAGTCAGCTACAGTTCACACTGAGATACTGCTGAATGTTTTGAATTTCAGGCAGGTCTGTGTCAAGACAACACCATCCACTCCTTTTCAGTTTCATTCTTTAATCTTTGTGACAGTCTGACTGATACTACAACTCATGCATTCAGTAATTCCTGTGCAACGAGATGAAAGACATATACAGAAGCATTATTTCTTTTGTTTTTATTCTCTTCTGACCCTATTCCTACACATAGCAAATGTACTAAGCTGCAAGATTTAACATAAAGAACTGAGTTTTATTTCAGATGAAAAGCCAAAATTCAACATCGGTATGAGTTAATTGCTATCCCTCAACTTGCCAAAGCAAATAATGCCTTTCTTTTTTCATTTTATTGGTAGTACTCTTCTTATTTCAGTTCCAGTTTTGTGAGTCATCCCATCATGTTTCCACGATAGTAACTAGGTCATAGTTTTCTGACAACATCATGGTGCCCAACTCCTTTTGCTTGTTTTCCATGCCATGTGCATTGGTGTAGAGGCACTACAGCTGGGCTTTTGGCCTCTTCTCCTTTTGAGAAAAGCTTTCTCTAACAGAAGGAGCCTTCCCCAGTTGCTTTGGGACAATTTACAGGTATATCCCTGCTGCTTACCAAAGCGTTGGTGTTTCCTGGTTCCTCTCTGACACTCAGAAGTCCATTCCCTCCCCTGCCAAAATTGATTAAATGTTCTGGTTTAAGTCCAGCCAGCTTGCTTCCCAGAACACTCTTACACCCCTTGGTCAGGTGCACCCCATCCACTGTCAATATCTCCTCTCTCTCAAAGATGCACCCGAGACCACACTACCCCAGAGCATGACTGTAGCACCACCCACTCTAGTCATTCATCTGATCCATGCCTCTCCTTCCTCCTGGGTCCCAGTCTCCAAATGGGAGGATAGAGGAGAACACTACTGTGGTCCTGATCCCTTCAGCTTCTTCCTGAGAGACACGAAGGCCCTTTCAATATTTTGCAGTCTTCACACTGCAGCTTCATTTGACCCTATGCAAAAGAGCAGGAGTGGATGATAGTCCTGTGACTTTCCTAGGCTTGCTAGCCTTTGTGGCATTGCTATTGCAGGCCCCACTAGGCAGCAAACTCATTTAGAGAGGTTGTCCAGACAGTAAATGGGTGCTTCAGGGCCTCACAGGGAGAAGTCTCCAATTACTAACAACCTTTGTGCTTTTTTGGTGGTACTCACTCTAACATGGATGGTTGACAGTACCAACTTCTTAACACTGTTGTTTTCTTGGTCTTGACTGCTTAATGTGGTATCTTCTCCTTCCAGCTCCAGAGCATCCTATCTATTACGTAAGGGCATATTCATAACAGCAGGGAGATTCTTCCTTCTGCTTTGAGCAGAGATGAGAGTCCGGTCTCCCTTGTCTTATGAATCAGTCAAGTCTGTGGATGCCTTAGGATTTTAGCTTTTATATTTTCATATGTTTGTAATCCTGCAATTCTTTAGTGTATAACTCTTAACTCCATATAGAGTGTTAGCAACTGCTTTTCCCATTTTTGTCAGAAACAACAATTCCTCTCTAGGCCTGAGAATCAAGGACACCTCACTGTCTCAGGCCCCGAGAAATGTAAACAGAAGTGAGTTGGAGGGGAGCAAACTAAGAGAATGGGACTCCACTGCCTGGAGCTGTAATTGGACAATTAACCTCTGATATGCAAATAGGCAAAACTTCTATCTGTCCAAAAAACCTGTGACTGTGTCCATCTTGCGTGTAGTCTCTGTGAGACTCCTGCACTGCCCAGGGTGTACCCTGTAGAGGCCTTTCGATAAATCCCTACCCTTTATCCTTTCACTCTGTCCAGCCTCTGTTCCAGGTCAGCCTCTACAAGGCATCACTGTCAGTTCAGTTTTGGAAGCTAGGTCATCTGCCGCTTGCAAGGACTTTAGGCAGTACTGCCACTCTGCTGGTGTCCGTGATTAATTCTGACTCAGTATTATGCATCATCTCCTACTTAGATCCCTTGAGAGAACTTGGCTGGTGAGCTCTTCATGGCAACCTGCTTAAAAAGCATATCTGACTGGGCAAACTTCTACCCACAATACTCAGATTTATTGGGGAAGTATCACTACTAAGAAACAAAGGCAGTCAAGTTTTACAGAGTTCAGAAAATCCCTTTGTCTTATTGAGTTTTCTTTGCTTTTAATTTTCTTACTTACAGGAAGGTGTACCAGGCATTTTTTCTTATTCTGAAGCTAGCTTTGTTTACACTATCCTTTAAATTGGAACAATTTTCAGGAATGATGTTGAAAAGTATTATAAATGTTAGCTTGATTCTGATAAAAATAGATTCAAGAGAATTTCTGAATTATACAGTACATACTAACACACACGTAGGAGTAAAGCTAGTGTCTGATTGGCTGAGAAAACTGGAAAAATTTCCACACTTTACTTTCCAGTCAAATTGGCATTTGCAGATCTTTCCAAATGACACATCCCCTTGTAGACTATGCAGTCACTTTTATTTCTGCATTATGGCAGCTGGTGTTCATGTCTGAGATAAAAGCACTTCAGTTTGCCTTTTCTGCTGCTGTTGTCAGTATAAGCATTTGATGTTCTGTGCTGGATGCAAAGGTTCTTTCAGGGTAGAGACTGCTTGCTATATAACAGTAATTTAAGTTAATTTTACTGCTTCAAAACAATATTTTGACAGCTCATCATGTTTCCAAATGTTATTTTTCAACTAATTACTGTACTTACTTTAAAATATTTCAACTGGTAAAATTATTTGTGATCTTTCAAAACTTATACCTCTATTTTCATTTATCAATAGAATGCAAATAAATATTTATAAATATTTAACACATATTAACACCCTTATAATACAGAAAGGAAGTCTAAATTGTGTCAGGATTTTATATATATGTTAGAGCACTTTCATATTTTTAAATGCTTCTCTCTTTATATTTGTTGAACTTTAGACTATTAACTGACATTTCATGCTGTATATCATTTGGCAGTATAGCTTGAAATGCTCTGCAACAGAGTTTGTTGCAAGAATATAGTATTTCCTTGAAAACTCTACTGGCTCCCTAGACCATATTTACTAGTTTTTTCTCACTTGTGATCCTTAGTCATTTCTTAGTGGAAAAGGTAATAGCTGCCATCCCGTTATATATGTTACTGAAATTACCTCAAATTCATTTTTTTAATATAAACTTTTATTGCATATAAGTATTTTTGACTATTTAGAAAGTTAAGAGGAATCATCATACTAAGAATGATTCTAAAGACAGAGAACTCGTTTTGTGAGTAATTATTTTTTCTTTCACTCAGAAAATATTCTGTCACTACCCTGTGCTTTTTGTTTATATATTCAGGCTCATAATGGAGTCATAGTAGACACTTTACAAACCATGAAAAAGGCCTGCATTCAAAGAACAAGAGTGTGACCACATGAGAATTGAAGTCTGTCACCATGTCTACCACAGACTCATGTGATTTGAAGCTGATTCTTTACTTCTGCAGTGGATTTTTATTTCTGAATTACTTTAGGTGACACGAGATGTTTCTTTCTCATGCCATTTTTTGGACTTAAAATTGCAAATTATCTTGGTGAATAGAGTTAAAAATGGCATTAGTAATTTATTCCATTTTTCAGCAGACCTTTCCATACAGCTTAATTTCTTTTTTCTCAGAAAATAGAGGGCAGCTGCCTAAGCAGCAAGTGCCAGTCCCTACAACATCCGGAAGGAAGCTGTTGCTGCCAATGAAAACTGATGGAAAAACGGGAAGCAGCATCTGCTGCCACCACTCTGCTTCTTTCTGGTTTCACTCTTCCTTTCATCCTCCAGTTCATCTGCTTGTGATAGCAGCAGTAGTAGCAACCTCTCATGCAATATAATAGAATAGGAATATATATTCAGTACTTGCTACTGCATAAAGCTGGAATTTCAAATCCCTCTGTAGACTCAAACCCACTGAATTTTTAACTCTAAAATGTACTTATTCTCCAAAGCCTTTGAATATCTATGTGATCTGTTATAACTTATTATCATGGGGCAAAGACAGGAAGTGGATTTATGAAAAAGTAGACTTCAAATAATCTGGAGACATATCCACTACTAACAACAAATTCAATTTGTCAAACATAGAGGAGTACTGACACTTTGATAGTGTTTGATCGAAGAGAGACCTGAGACATTATCCAAAAAAGAGATGAAAGAATTTCATCACAAATATTGGTCAGTATCTGTTCTAATACAGCAGAGAGAAGCCGTCAATCAATAAACATTTATGAAAAGCATGATTAGGAGGACAGTAGGTGTGATGGGTTGCCAGGTCGTTGTTCTCTTCTTTTTTTTTTTTTTTTCCTGGAGTAAAAATTCAAGAAAAGCCTACAAATTGAGGACATCCAGAGTTCCCCTTAGAAAATTTTTGTCAATAATATCTTGTGCTCATATTCTGTAGGTAGATGAGTGCATTTGTATATTTTTGAACTGTATTCAATATAGAATTCTTTTCACTTTGGTGTTTGAATTGCTGCAGTGAGTCCAGTTCTTGAGTTACTAAAACACTTTGATATGACAAACTCATTTAGGATTTTTTTCTCTTCATCTAGTCCTAATTTTGTGGGGAATTACATAGGCACGGAAATAGACAAGCTGAAAAAGATAAGCTAATAGACAGGTAAAAAAATATTACTTTTCCTCAATGTAAGATGCTATTACAAAATAAAAAAATTATTCATATGCGACATATAGGATACTACAGTTTCTTTCGACTGTCTTGTGTATTTTCATAACAGAATCTTTTCAAAAGAGAAGAGAAAGCCACTAATACAATAGAGGAGAGTATGTGTGAGGTTAAAAGTAGTTTAGAAACTGGTGATTGAACACAAATCTAACATTTTTTAAAGTTGGAAGCAGAAAGCCAAATACAGACAGATAAATTCAAGAAGCAGAAAACTTTTCAAATTTATTCTCTAACAAGTATGTAATTACTATCCACAAATTTATCAAATGTTCAGCATGAAAAGTGTGTATCCATTCTAATTTCAAAGGAACTTTCTTTAATCTCCCACTAAAGAATCTCAGACTGAGTTTGTGATAACAATATTGCTTTATAGATTAAAGTAGCTTAATCAAATATAGAATAACTTTTACCTTTGAAACAAGTTCCTTTGAAAATACGTTTAATTCTAAATCACTTTACATTTCCCTGTGAAAACATGTTTCTGAGAAAGTTCTCACCTGCCTTTTCAAAAAGGTCTAAGGAAGAAAGAATCACTAAAGTGTATAAAGTGTTTGAAAAAAAAAAATTAAAGGGACAGAGAGATGGAGGAACTATTTTTTCATAAATTTGTGAAACTTTTTGAACTGTTGTACCTGTTAACAGTGAAACTTCTGCAGTCTGGCAATACATTTTTTTAAAACAAAGACTGAGAACTGACAATGGAGAAAAAAAGATAAACTATTAAATCTGATGTTCATCGATCAATGAATAAAAACCCTTCCATATTTTGTGTTCTCAGACACTTAGAAGGTTACTGTTTCTTAATATTTTGCCACTACAACTTATGTAAATGATACATATGAGTAGATTTTGCAAATATTTTAATATCATGGTAAATGCTTGAAATATATGAATGAAAATAAGGCAACGAACAGGAACTACAGAATCACATGGAGGATAAAGTTTTCTGAGTATCCTTTGTACTTCATGACCTGTGAGAAAAATGTGTTATCTGAGAAACAGGTAGGCTAAGAGGGTACTTGGGACTGAATTCAGAAATTTGTGCATGCTGGTAAGTACCATGATATCTATTTTTGAGCAAGCCAATGCATCATGTATTTTGAATCATTGATAGGGGAATCAATGAAGAAAAAGAAGAAGACCTGACCTTTTTGGCTTCAGATTTCTCCTCCCTGAGCATATCTCCAGTAGGATCTCCAAAAATGTGCAGTGTGTTTCCAGCCTTCAGCTGTTTCAAATTTATTCCTGAAACACATCTGAGTATGGGTGCTGTGTGCTTGGCTGATGCTCTGAAGTTTTGGTGCATGACAGGTTACTAACAACAGTTTGAGCTGTCTGGAATGGGATATGACTGTCATTTGGCAGTTCACTGTCTCTTCCCACACAAGTCGCCCCTGTAGTCCACTGCTACTTAAACTCTGCAATTTATGCTAAGTACAAAGATATCGTTGATTGGAAATTATACTGCTAATGACTGAAAATTAATGTAATAACATGCTTAATTAATACTATGCATTCAGCCACAAAACTACAACCAGCAAGTTCTAAGATTAAACATCACAAAGTCTAAATATCCTATTTAGGTTTGATATCAGGAAAAGGTTCTTCACCCAGAGGGTGGTTGGGCACTGGAACAAGATCCCGATCCCAAGGGAAGTGGTCTCAGCAACAAGCCTGACAGAGTTCAAGAAGTGTTTGGACAACGCTCCCAGGCACATGGTGTTATTCTCAGGATCAGGAATAGGAGCTGATGATCCCAATGGGTCCCTTCCAACTCAGATTATTTTACCATTCTATTTATTTAGTGGTTATTTATCATGATGTCGTGTTTTGCTTTCTATATTACTTACCTACATGTTGAGAAAAATGTACTTCTGTTAATTAGATGCTCAAGGGCAGAATGGGGGAGGTCTAAACCAGCCAGAGATGAATTAGTGGATCAAGATGTGCAAGACATAAACTGCAACTACATGTGATACATTGTTTCCTAAGTCTGAGTAGGTGAGACATTTTTAAGTTAGATCCATCAGTATTTGTGAAAGAAACCCTGTCAATATTCCTGCAGCAAAACATAATGAGCACCAGCTGCAAATTTGTAACTGCACATGAGGCCCTGTGCCCTGATTTCACAGGAGGGGCTGGAGCATATGTCCAAGAGCATTGAACCAGCTGAGCTTCAGACACACAGCAGCACTAGAAGGAAGTGGTGGGTGACAGTAGTGGGAGAGTCCCTGCTCAAGGAAATGCAGTACATATTTGCTGATTTGATCAGCTGTATAGAAAATTTGTGGCTTACCAGAAGCTTGAACTCGGGACATAGCGGGGAGGCTGTCTAAGCTTGTCTGGCCTTTGGACTGTAATGTCCTGATACTCTTCCATATGGACATCAACAATAATACCAGGGAAGACCTGGAGTATATCAGGATAATTTTCTCTAGGGACAAGCAACAAGGATGGTTTCCCACTTGAGCCTAATGCTGCAGGTAAAGGACTTGAGGAGGAGTAGACTTATCCTGTGTGTCAACATCTGTTTCCAAAGTTCATGAGTTCGTGTCAACAAAAGAGATTTGGGTTTTACTATCATGCCTTCGAGGACGGAGGACTGCTAGGAAGAGACCTAGGATCCACCTGTTAAAGCAGGGGAAAAGCATTTTCAGCAGGCAGATAAGGAAGGCTTTCAACTAGGAACAGCAAAACAGGGGGAGGAGGATGCAAAATCAGCCAAGGAAGTGGTGGACTGAATTGTCAAAGAAAGAGTTTAGGGTACTGTGGGCAAGAGTGACCTCCTGTTCAACAAAAGAGTGCTGCACATCATGCTGTCACCAGAGCTGCCCACTTCAGCCACAGAGACTTCACTCCTTCCAAAAGGAATGGATGTTCAGAATCTTCTAGAGTCTGTTACGGGTTTTGTGGTTTGAGTATTTTCTTGTGGTGGGTTTTGTTTGATGTTTTAAGGACTGCTTTATTCTGAAGTCATAAAGCACTGGATATGCATTTGTGGAAAAAAAAAATTATCATGAGAAATAAGAATAACTCCTCACTGCTTATAGAGTAATCTCTAAACATGTTATTTCTATGAGCTGCATAGTAGTTCTGCTAAGAAAGCACAAGCAAGCTGATTTTGAGTCTGCATTAGAGTATGATAAACCATTGGAAAATATTTCTATTAACTTTAGGTTATATGAATCAAACCAAAATATCAATATATGAAATAATAAGTTGCGATTTTTTTTTCTTTTTTAGTTAAGTGGAAAATTTATTTTAAAAGGATTCTGTAGGAACTCAGTAAACTTCTGCACTGGTATATTACCTTGACACATTCACAAGCAGATTGTGACAGTCAAAATTACACATGTTACTCAAAAATTATTCATATCTTCCACTAAAGTCCATAGGCAATCTGATTAAAATGCTGGCTCAAATTGTGCTATAGTTTTCTTTGGAATTTTTTTTTTTCTTCTTCTCTGCAGAGGTGGACTACTGACTGACTAGTGAAAATTCTGTGAAAAATCCGCCCACACAGACTTACTTCTGGGAAACAGACTTTTGTTAGTCAGATATTTGGGTTTTTTATCCTCTGGAGTTTTATTGTGAAACGCAATAGAATCTGGGTCCCAAGTTCTGAATATTACAGGTGAATATGTAGTCAGAATTTACTGTTCAATAAAATCACGAGCGATTTTCATAAAGGTGCCTAAGAAATACTTGTTGAAACACTCTCTGTGTTCAGCAAGTCCTATATTAATGGGAAAGGTTCACAGAAGTATTGTGAACTGACAATTTTTTTAATGTAAAAACAATTCTTGCTGAAAATATTTTCTTTTTCTTGATGAATTTTACCCTATGCCGGCTCTGAAGTCACATGGTAATATACAAATAGTCAATTTACCCTTCATTGACCAGCTTAGGTACTTGTAGCACTCTCATTTACGAATTCTGTTGTTCACCAAAGTGCTGCTTAACTTTATGAGCAGTGGAGAATTTTTTACAACCTCTCTGTCTGGCCTCATGTTCTCTTCTTCATTTTTTTCATCCTTCTGGATGTAACAGCTGTTTGAGATTTCATTTTCTATACCAACATCTGCCTTCTGACTTGCCACATACCACCTTTTCTTTTGGACCCTGAGAAACCTCCACTGTTTATCTCTAAGATTAAATTCCTCATTAAGAGCTATGAACACTGACTATCTCCTGTTACCATGGTTCATCTATGTGAGCTAATTAGGAAAGCCATAGTCAGGCAACAGAATCACAGAGTTGTGGCACCATAGAATGGTTTGCGTTTGAAGCAACCTTTAAAGTTTATTACTGGTCCCTTGCAGTGGGCAGGAATCCCTTCTATGAAATCAGCTTTCTCGAAACCCTGTTCAGCCTGACTTCGAACATTTTCAGGGATGTCACATTCACAGCTTCTCTGGGCAACCTTCTCCTGTGCCTCACCATTTTTTTTACAAAGCGCATTTACATTTTAATTCTTTTTCTACATGCCATGAATATTGTGGAAAATTCTGACTATACCAACCAAAAATTTAGAGCACTGACTCAGAATTTGACATTTCTAGGCTGAACATCCTGTAAATTTTGTGGGAATACACATAATTTTTACCCAGGAAAACAAGCAAAAGGAATAAAAGAGGTAGAGACATGCTAGTAAATTAGCTGCAGTCAAAGAAAATAGTTCCAAATCATATGCCAAAAAATGGAATAGATTCTGTAGCTTAACTAGTATTTTTCTGGAAGGGGAGTTAGTGGCTTCTAGTTCTTAATTTTAGACTTATTGCTCTATGGTACTTTAAATATTCATTATAGAAATTCAGCCACAGATTTTGAGAAATTCTAGACAGTATCTATTAAGACAAATGCTTCTCATCCTTCTGTGGCTCAATAAATGGGAAAGTTCCTGTGACAGCTCTCTTGCAAGTCACACCTTCTGTTGTTCTATGACTTTTAAATACATCTGGGTAACATAAGTGGAAGTCTAGAATTCTTAATTGTCAAATGCATCAATCTTTATCAATCTACGAGGTTAATATTCCCTCTCTATTGCCTGATTCGTTCTTAGTAGTGTTGCCAAGAGACAGGAATATAGCAAAAATTATTGTCTTCAAGATGATTTTGCCTACAACACTGGGATGAAAGAAAAGGAATTACTCAATCTGCAATTCAAAGAAAGAACTGAAAGGAAGAATGGCATTAAACTGTGAGTTGTGATTCATACATATTGTTCATCCATTGTACTTTGTTTCAAACTACATCCATAAATAGATGTTCAAGCAAAGCTAAAGAATTGGCAATGCACTGTGAGACTTTCCTTGTAATGCTCTTTCAGCTTCTGACTGTTTTCTGTTCTGTTTTCTAACATTTAGCTTTTCTAGTTGGTAAATCTACTGTGGATCTCTCTTCCAATGATTAGTCTATCTTCTCCTTGAGCTTATTTAAATTCCCAGCATAAAAAAAGTCCTTTGCAAAGCAGAAAGAGGTCTGTTATTCTCTTCATGAAATGATACTACCTTCTTCTTTTGATCCCAGATTTTATCTGGTGGCTGCAGTACTTTCATTGGAAGAGACTGTGAACAGATGTCTCATATGCTTTGATTCTACCACTTAAAAGCTTTTACACTTATAAATTTGCTATTATTTCTTTTTTGCAGGCTTAGAAGTTCTAGACTATTCAACATTACACATGTACATTTTAGTTTTATCAATCCTTCTTGCTGTTCTCTGAAACTTTTCCTATTCTAATGCGTTCTTTTAGGTAAGAGGATTGGAATTCCTCCCAACTTCAAACTGACTGAAACACATTTTTGCTGTGGGATCTCTGTGCTTTCTGTGTTTTTCATATACAACATAGGCCTGTTAAATATATGGGTATATGTCTGATATTCTTTTCTTCAGGCATTTTTGGGTTTTTTTAGTCACATAGCACAGCAGATTAAGGCACAGGATGTAAAGAAAACTTCTGACCCCCTCTGGAAGCTTAAGGAGGTCAGATTCCCTAGTAGAATAAAATAAAGAACAACAGAATTTCAAGTGAATGCCTATGTTTATCTGGCTGTCATGATTTCATTCTGAGATTCATGTTGACTCCAGCTAGAGGGTAGGTGTCTTGTAAATTTAGGTGCCTAAGTCCCATATGATCTACAGTTGTCTTCATTGTCTTAGAAACTTCTAGTAAAGCAGTGCGCCTGTGACATTCCAGACCATGACATCACGCAAATGTCTGACCAGTTTTGGTGGTGCATCCCTCCCCTCCGACGTAACACTGTCATTTAAGAAATGCTCGTGAGGCCTCAGCCTTGATGAACAGCACCTGGGCTGAGCTCCTCTTGAGCTTATCAGAAACACTATCTGCTTATCAGAAATACTGTCTGTGTTGTCTAACGAGCTCCTGCTTTTTTTTTTTTTTTTATTTTTATTTTTATTTTTAAGGAACAGCCTTGGAGACTTATTTTTTGCCTGAATATCAACCCATGTGGAATAGTATTTTTGTTATCAAACTTTCAAAGAAACTTACCTACCTGAATTGCAGCCAGGATGAAAAATTATTGTGACTATAACACACTCTCTTGCAGACCTCTAAAGAGTGGTCCAAAATGAGAGCTTTGAGCTCTCCTGGACCACAGCAGCTGTGGCCAGCAAAGTGCCTCTGAGTGAGGCCTCTAAAAGCCAGAGAACTCTCAAATTTACTGTACTCAGAAGATTGCTGAGTGACAATGGATCCTGTGCTGACACCCCAACTCCTTTGCCTGCTGAGAAGAGGCAGAGGCATCTGAAGTGAGTATTTCACTGAATTCAAGGGGAATTTTTCACAGGTACTTTGTACAAACTCTTCGTGTGTATGTGAGCGGGAAGCTGTTATATCACTTGTACTAGGAATTCTGCTCTCCTAGATTCTTAACTACTTTGGGTTCGTAAGTAAGGTAGGCCTATGAGTAAGTCACTGTTGTGGTAAATTCTATATTAATCCTCCGTTTAACTTAAGTTATCGATTAAGTTAAGTTAAATGCTGTTGAGTTTAAGTTCAGACAAGTGCTGTTGGGCCTTTAGGCCATATTTATTTGATCCTTAACCTTTCCTATACTTTTGTCTCCCTGCCCTCCCTGCCCACTCCAGCCCATGCATATATAGTTTTTGCTTTATTTTCTTTTGGATCGATTGAGTCTGGATTTTTGTTTGCTTTTCCTCAGTGTGCTTTAACCACCTGGTAAGTAGTAGAGTGACCCTTGCCAAGGAATTTTGTTGTGCTATCACTTTTATGGTAAGCCTGTTATTGGTGATACCTTAGCTGGTGAGTTTTTAAGTGACCTTAAAATGCTCATTCACATTACCAATATAGGGATAACAAGAAATCACTGAAAAGGGAAATTTATTTTAATTTTTTAAATTAATAATCTAATTGGGGAATAATTGTTCTTTTCACATATCTAAAGATGAAAATTAAAAGCCCAAAAGACTGATATGCATTAAATAAACTAAATTACAATTTATTTTTTATTTTATAATGGATCTGACTTTTTTTTTGCTACCTTAATCTTATTTTATTGATTGTATTGTTTAAGTTTTTAAATAAATTTTTAAAAGATAATCTCCATAATCTTAAACTCAAAATGTGCAAAAATTAGGGAGAAACTAAAAATCAAAAATCTATTAAAATTTACTACAGTGGCAACCTCTTAAATCTGATTTCTAATCTCATAAATTCCTTGAAAGTGGATGTAAGAGAGGTTTTCATTTTTATTTATATATTTCTTTATAAATTGTAGTTGGTGGTACATAAAGAAAAAATTCCTTCATGCAATTTAAATACATATTTAAACACACAGTCCTAAGATATTTAGAGTGTTTGTCATGTTTAAAAATAACTGCTAGGTAAATTTGAGAACTCTAAAATTTTAAAGTATAAAATAATTACATATTAAAGACAAAGAAACAAAATCACTCAAAATTTTTCTTAATTTGAACAAATTGCACATTTTTTGCTCTTTTTAAAACTATTGATTTTTTCTCACACTTCTGTAAATGAAAATACCTTTTCATATTTAGATATTAATAAAACATTGATCTGACTTTATTTAGATAGACATGAATTATAAGGAGCTATATATCCTGGAATTAAACCTTTAGCTTGTGTTCACTGGTCCCTAACAAAAACCTGTCAGGCTGGGATTCATCTGAACTGATGTTATCTGTCTAAACCCTAGGCACTTCACAGCTTCAGAGGTTCCTCCACTACTTGTCATGTGGCAAAACTCATCTTGTGAAAATTAATTAGCCTTAGATGTTGGATGTGTATTTACCTTGGTGAGCTGACTTTGTCTTTAGCCCTACAAAGGATTTAAGCTTGTTTAGATCAAAAATTAAAAAAAACCCCCACTGATCAGAAGTGATATCTAGAACTTGCAGCGACACATAAAATATGCATAGTTAAGTGTGGGAGGGGATTATTATTATTATTCACTTTAATGAAATTAATAACAATGAGATGTGGAATAAATTCTAATTTTCTAAGTGCTCTGATGTTCCAAAGTGCAATAATTTGCTTGCCAGAAAAAGACTTTGATGGACTGACTAACCTCACACATCCCTGAGAAAGATCCATTTTTGTTAGCAACTCTCTAGTGGAAGAATTTAACCATTTTATTTGGAGCCAAACTACTTCCCATAGATCTCAGAATATTTTCAACTGTAATTGCCTTGAGAAGATGGGTTAATATCTTCAGAGATGATTGTCTAATTCTGTAAAAGTTTCTGTAATAATATTTTACGAAGTTAGCTTGTTCTGAATAGTTTTTTGGTTTGATTTAGTTTGGGCTTGTCTTTTAGTCTTTCCTTTTGATTATACTCAGATATCTCTTTTTCAATTTAATAAATTTAAAATACATATAGGCAGTTCAATTCCAGAAAGTGAATTATAAGATAAATGAAAAGAATCTTATTCTGTATTCTTGTAATGTAAAAATATATCTGAACAAAGTGTACTGGGTTGTTTTTGTAAGGACAGCTGAGTTACATAAAGTTGAAGTAATTTAATAAAGTGGAGTTCAAATATAACTGTAGCTGAAGTTTAATATTAACTTTAAGAAGAAAAAAACCCTGAACCTATGTTTCTGCATTACGTGATCATACAAAAGAATAAAACCTGGCAGTTGTCATTACAAATTGAGACTAATATAATTGCATCTAACATAACTCAGGAGTCAGAACTCAAATCAGTAAAATTATCAATTTAGAAGTGCTTCGTCTCTGTCTAAATTTAAGATTCACTGAATTATTCAGAGTCTGTGTTATCTCTCTTGTTTAATTGGCTTTCTTCTTTCTCATCTTAACAGCAAAAATAGAAGAATATAAACTTATAATAATTGATTTGCAAATTTAAGTTGGATATTTAAATATAAAATGTTTCTTGAGGATCATAGAGACAAATCGGGTGTGGGGTGGAATACTGACCAATGTCAGAATTGAGTCTGTCAAGTGAAATATGTATATTAAAAATATGAATGTCAAGTTTAAAGAATAAACCATATTTAAAATATTTTTTATATATTAATTTTTTCTAACATGCTAACTCAAATATGTATTAGCTTACTAACTTTAGCAACTTTTTTAGTTTCAAGCATGAGGGATTAGCTGACAGGCACATTTTAAAATGGCCAGTGTATGTAAAGGGCTTGTTGAAAGCCCCTTGGGTAACACTGCATTGTGTCAAAGAAATCCAGAGTAGTTTTTAGTTAGAATACCTGACAAAGTAACACACCTTCAGGCTGATTTGACATCATAGCTGGATGGTGAAAGAATGGCCTTCTGCAAAACATATTTCTCTTGTATGTGTTATTTAAGGTCACTTTTAAGCCAGTATTATAAGGTTTAAAAATACTATCTCTAATACAAAAAAACCCAAAACGAAACAAAAGAAGTATTGGGGGTGAGGGAGAAGAAGGGGAGATAAGTTGATATGATACCCAGAAACAAATTGAACTGAGATAATGACTTAAACAGTGTCTCTATGTAGCTATAACATATCAGGATCCAAATACTAATTCGAAAATTAATTCCACTTAAATTAAAATAAAACGTCATGTGCTTCAGTATACCCACAGCATGTGTTTCCTAACAATGTGCAGAAATTTCTGCAGTTGTTCAATATGAACATGGGACAAAAAATCTGATTAAAATTGACACTTTGTTTTGTTTTCTTTTCAGAGAGAGTTGTAGGAGACAAGTGATGCTGAAAATAGTTAAAGCTTCAATACAACTGTAGGGGTTTGGGTTCT
>VWPU01001234.1:0-30627 GCA_013398955.1 Callaeas wilsoni | reverse complement strand
GGGCGTGGTTTGGGATCGAACCGTCCCAGTGGGAGGGACCACCCCATTGTCCCCACGGGATCTTGGTTGTCCCCACCCCGGTGGCACCACCCGCGAGTGTCACCCGGCCCCGTCCCTATGGGTTTGGGACCAAATTTTCCCACCCCAGATTCCGCAAATCCCCCAATTTAGGCTTAAAACTGCTCTGGGAGCGGAGGGGAAATTCAGTTTTTCCCATTTCCCCCCATTTCCCCCCATTTGCTCCCCATTTTTCTCCCATTTTTCTCCCATTTTTCTCCCATTTCCTCCCATTTTCCTCCCATTTATCCCCCAAATTCCCCTCATTTTTACTCCAATTTTACCTTATTTTTGTCCCATTTTGGCTCCATTTTTCCTCCATTCCTGCCCAAATTTTGCCTCATTTTTACCCCAATTTCCCCTATTTTTCCCCATTTCAGACCCATTTTTACTCAATTTTGGTCCAATTTTTACGCCAGTTTTCCCCGTTTTCACCCCATTTAAGCCTCATTTCTGCCCCATTTTGCCCCATTTTAATCCCATTTCCCCCCCCCATTTCTTGTACATTTCTGGTCAATTTCTGGTCAATTTCTGCCCCATTTCCCCCCACTTTCACCCCAATTTTTGCTCCATTTCTGCCTCATTTTTACCCCATTTTCCCCCGATCTTCCCCCCAGTTTTCCCCCATTTTCCCCCATTTCGGCCCCATTTCCCCCCCATTTTCCTGCATTTCCCCCCTTCCCTCCCAATTTTTCCCACTCTCCCAAACCCCCCAATCCCATAAAACCCCCAAACTCAGAGAGGGAATTCCTCATGGGGGGTGGAGCCAGGAATTTATTTTTCCCTTCAAAAAGGGCTTTTTTCAACCCCCAAACTCCCCAAATTCCATTTTTTCTCTCTGGCACCACTCAATAACCTCAGATCTGGCCCCAGATATTTCCTGGGATCCTTTTGGGATAGGGGAGCAGAAAAAGGATCTTTCCCCCCGCAAAAAAACCCCAATTTTTTTTCCTCCTCATTTCGCAGCTGTTTCACTCCATATTTTTAATGATCCCATAAGATTTCCTACTAAAATTAATATTTAATAATATAAAAATGAAAATTTTTTTGACCCCCAAACAGATTTTTTAGGGGATGCAAAACCCCCAAAAATCCCCAATTTTGGGGGGGCAAATCCCCAATAATCTCCAGTTTTGGGGGAAAATCATGTGAAAAAAGCGATTTGAAGATTCCAAACCCCACAAAAACCCCATTTTGGGGCAAATTTCCCTCTAAAAAATAACTTTGGGGACACAAAATCCATAAAAACCTCAATAATCCCTGATTTTAGGGCAAATTCATGTGAAAAAAGCAATTTTAAAGACCCCAAACCCCACAGAAACCCTGATTTTGGGGCAAATTTACCCCCAAAAAATTAATTTTAGGGACACAAAAACCGCTTTTAATCCCTATAAAACCCCAAAATCTCAAATTCTGGCCCCAAATCCCTTTTTTCCATTTAGGATTTTCCCTTCTCCTTTTCCTGGCAGGTACAATCCCAAAAATTCCTTTTTAGCCCCATTTTTAGGGGTTTTGTCGCACAGAGCCTCTTTGTCCCTTTTCCCCCCTGGAAAGGTGGGAAGGGGCCCGAAATGGGGGGAAAAACCAGGAATTTTTGTGAGATGAGGTCAAAGCCTTCCCCCCACAAGCGGCCTCTTCCTCCTCCTCCTCCTTTCCCTCCTCCCCCTTTTTTGGGATGAAAAGGCGATTTTTTGGGAAAGTTACAAAGGGATCCTTTCAGGGAGCAGGGGGGGAGCTCAGGGCCCTGCCGGGGATTTTTGAGGGGTTTACTTTGATTTATTTTGCTTTATTTTCTATTTTTTGGGATGTTTTTATTGTTATTGTTTGGACATTTTTGGGTATTTTTTAGATTTTTTTTTTTTCTGTCTATTTTGGGGGTATTTTTGTGCATTATTTTTATTTTTTTGGGAAGGTTTTGTATTTTTTGAATGTTTTTAAATATTTTTTACATAAAATTTTGGCTTTGCATTTTTTGGATAGTTTTGCATATTTTCATGTATCTTTTTATATTTTGGGGGTATTTTTGTGTATTTTTATAATTTTGGGTTTTTTTGTGTGTTTTAAAGTTCTGGGGCACTTTGGGGTATTTTTTGTGTATTTTTAAAATTTTTGGGGTATTTTTTTGTATTTTAAAAGTATTTTGGGGGATATTTTTAATATGCTTTTTGTGTATTTTTTTATATTTTTGTATATTTTTAAATTTTTTGAAATGTTTAATATTTTTTTTTGGTTTCTCATGTTAAAAAAATCGGTGCATTTAAAAATATTTTTGTGTATTTTGAAATATTTTTAAAGTATTTTGGGGGATATGTTTTGTGTGCTTTTGTATTTTTGGCAGTATTTTGGGGTGAAATGCTGGGAGTTTAGGGTGAGACATTGGGAGTTTGGGGCTAAAGCCTGGGAATTTGGGGCAAATCCTTGAGATTTTGGGGTTAAATGGGAATTGAATGAATGAGTTTGGGGGATTCTTTGGGATTTTTTGGGGTCTTTTTAGGGATTTCTCCCATTCCCAAAGCCAATTTTTCCCCTGGAATTCCTGAATTATTTCCCTCGGGGTCTCTCCAAGTGAGGGGGAGTCACTTCACCCTTTAATTTTTTAGAAACTCCCCCAAAATTTGGTATTTTTTGCCCCCTATATGCCTGAAATTCAGGATTTTCATCCAGCTCCAAACCCTTACGGTTCCTTCCTTTTTTTTTTCCTGGCTGGAGCGAGGAAGACGCAAAAAAACCCCGGGATTTAGGATCCTTTGATGGCGAATTCTCCCATCCCCCCATCCCAAAAGAAACCTATTTGGGGTGGCACTGAGCCAGGGCCCCAAAAGCCACGGGGACAAAGCCACCCCTGTGTCCCAGAACCGGAAAAATCCCAAAAAATAAATAAATCCAGGAAAAAAAAAAAAGCCCAAACACCAAAAACACCAAAAATCTCCAAAAAACCCCGACCCTAAAAGGAATTTTTTGGTGGGGGCTGGGCCGAGGGTCCCAAGGTTTGAAGGGAGATCGGGTTCAGGGATTTTTTTTTGGGATTCTTGGGTTTTTTGGGGATCTTTTTTTGGGAAAAAGCAGAAAAAAGCCCAGCGGGGCTGCGGGTTGATTAATTAATTAATGAGGGCTCGGGGCTGTGGGGGATTAATGGGGTTGGTGGGGGGTTGTTAAGAGAAATTCAGATCAGGAGGTTCCTGGAGTGTGAGGACCCTGCCCCTGCTTGGGGTTAAAAATGACCCAAAATGACGCCAAAATTGGGGTTTTGGGGGAGCAGTCCTGATATGGAGGGTTTGGGGTGAAAAATGACCCCAAATTACCCAAAATTATGCAGAAGTTATCCCATAATGACCCCAAAATTGGGGTTTGGAGGATTAAAAATGCCCTGCTTGGGGTTTGGGGTTAAAAATGAGCAGAAATGACCCGAAATGACCCAAACTGGGGTTTTAGGGGGCAGCTGGGACCTGGCCGGGTTTGGGGTTAAAAATGACCCCCATTACCCCCAAATGACCCAAAATCACCCCAGACTGGGGGCTTGGAGGGGCAGCTCTGAATTTTGGGGTCTCCCAGCTCAGAATTTGGAGTCCCAACCATGAATATTGGGGAATCTTTCCCAGGTTTTGGGGCATCTCTCCCAGATTTTGTGGCATTTTCCCCTGGTTTTGAGGCATCATTCCCAGATCTGGGGCATCTTTCCTGGTGTTTGAGCCATTTTCCCCAAGTTTTGGAGCATCTTCCCTGGATTTTATTGGATCTACCCCTGTTTTGGGGCATCTTTCCTGTGTTTTGGGGGATCTGTGCCAGGCTTTGGGACATTTTCCTCAGATTTTGGGACATCATTCCCAGATTTTGAAGCATCTGTCCCAGATTTTGGGGCATTTTTCCGGTTTTCAGGATGGCGCCACCTTCCGCCGGCAGCTCAGGGGGCTCCGTGTCCCGGACTTTTTTGGGATTTTTGGAATCCCGGGATTCCCGGGAGAGCCGAGGTTTGCCCGGCATGGCTGCTGCCAACCCCAACCGCGGCCCCACAAAAGACGCTTTTATCCCAATCCCGGCTTTTCTGAGAATTTTTGTAAAAATAGCGACGGATCCGGGGGTGGGGAGGGGCGTGAAGGGACTTTTGTCACCTGGGGGGGGATGGAGGGAATTCCTGCCAGGATCTGGGGGGTGTTCCTGTGGAGTTCGGGGTCATTTTCTGATGGAATTTGGGGCATCTTCCCAGGTTTTGGGGTATTTTCTCCAGGTTTTGGGACATCTTGCCTGGATTTTTGGGCAGCTACCTCAGATTTGGGGCACCTTTCCCTGATTCTGGGACATTTTCCCAGATTTCAGGGATTTTGGGCATCTTTCCTTGTTTTGGGGGGAATCTTTCCCAGATTTTGGAGCATCTTCCCCGGATTTTGGGTCATTTCCCCCCGATTTTGAAGCATTTTCCCTGGATTTTGGGGCATTTTTCTGGGATTTTGAGCATTGTTGCCAGGTTTTGGGGCACTTTTCCAGAATTCTGCGGATCCCAGCCCTAAATTCCCAGGTGATTCCCACCTTCCCAAAAATCCCCGGGAGCGGCTGAAGGGGGCATTGACAGCCGGGAACTTTTTTAAGGAATTCCAGACGCTTTCTTTGGGACAAATTGGGCCAAAACCCAGGAACGAGGATCTGGAAAAGGGAGAAAAAGCCAAGGCGACCTGAAAATCCCCGGAATGGGGCGATTTATCCCAAAATTTGGGCGGGAATAAACGATTCATGGAATTTTCTGGCCGCCACAGAGTTGCCTCCCACAGGCGGCTTTTTTTAAAAATTTTTGGGAGCCACGGAAAAGATGGTATGTTAGTGGATTTTTGGGTGGATTTTGTGTGAATTTTTGGCAGGTTTTTGATGTATTTTTTCTGGATTTTGGGGTGAATTTTGTGTGGATGTTCCCAGATTTTAAAGCTTTTCCAGTCCTGGTGGTTCCGGCTCCATTCCAAGTTGGGCTCAAATCCCTCGGGTTTGGGGTGATTTTCCCAGAACTTGGGGCATCTTCTCTGCATTTTGGGGCCTTTTTCCCAGATTTTGGGTCATTTTTCCTGGATTTTGAGGCATCTTTCCCAGATTTTGGGGTGTCTATCCAGGATTTTGGGTTGTCTTTCCTGGTTTTTGGGACATCTTCCCTGAATTTTGGGTCATTTTCCCTGGATTTTGGGTAATTTTTCCCAGATTTTGGGGCACCATCCCCGGTTTCTTCAGCTGAGGATGAACAACCCCACATCCCTTTCCTGGGACTCCCACCCGGGAGCGAAAAAAGCAGGAAAATTCCACAAATCCAGGGTGGTTTTTTCAGACCTTTAATTCCAATAAAAGATAAAAAAAGTAGGAATCTGGTATAAAACAGGGGAGGGAATCTGGGATCCAAAGGGACACAAAAGGCTGGGAAAAAACGGGAAAAAGGGCTCCAAAAATTTGGGAATTCGGTACAAAACTTTGGCTCCCTGCTCGGGAAATAGAAAAAATTCCCTGCTCCAATGGGAGAGGGAAAATACAAAAATTTGGGATTTTTTTCCCACTTCTCCTTAAAAATCTTTTCCACCACGAAGAGTAAATCCAGAGGCTTGGGAAGCTCCAAAAAAGTTCAGGAATAAATTAATCCAGGGGAAGTGGTGAGAAAAGCCTCAAAATCCGTGTTTTTTTTGCAAAAAGCTCCCCAGATAAATCCTGGACTTTTTTGGAAAAATTGAAGGGATTCCCAGGATTTTGGGACATTTCCCATGGTTGCTGCAGTTCCTGGGATCTGGGAGGTTTTTTCCCCAGGAAAAAGTGGAAAAAGCAGCTTGGAAAAAGCAATGAGAGCTGCTGTGATGAAGCAGCTCCGAAGGGAGGGGAAAATTCCCAAAAAGTCCCCAAAACCACTGTATTTTGCTCAGGATTTGGGGTTTATCCCTCAGGAAAGTGAAGTTTGGGAATAAATCCAGAGGAATTCCAGCATTCCGGGGCTTAATCCTTGAAAAAATGGTGCTAAAAAGTGGGAATTTGGGAAGAAAAATGGTGAAAAATGGGATTTAAGCAGGAATTATTCCAGGGGATCCCAATCCAGGTTTTCCCATGGATAAAATCCCCAAACTTTGGGAATGAGGTGGAAAAAATGGGAATGATCCCCAAAAATTCCTGCCAGAACCAAACCCTTCCCTTGCCGTTCTCAAATCCGGATTTTCCCAACCCAAATCCACGGAGGTGCCTCCCTTTTCCCGAAAGTCCAGCTCCAAAAAGCCCAAAATTCCCAAATTTCCTCATCCCAGCAGCCGGAAAAGCGGGAAAATCCATCCTGGAATCGCAAAAAAGAGGGAAAAAAACTCCAAAAAATCCCAACTGTGCTTCCAAACTTTTCTATTCCCCCCACATCCGGGGGTGTTTCTGGGAAGAGCAGGACCCAGAGTTCCTTTGCTGTGTCCCGAGGAGAATCCTGGGATTCTTCTGATCCAAATCCATGGAATTTCGGGATTTTTCCAACATCAGAGGAGCTTCCTGTGCAGGATTTCCCAGGCCATCCTCTTCCGGAAGTAGGGCATGTGTTGCTTTGGGAATTTTAGGGGGAAAAATGGGAAAAAAGAAGAATTTCAATCAGGGTTTGCTCAGCCAAGGGTGGCATTCCACTTTTTTCCCACGGAAAACTGGGGGAAAGGGGGGAAATTAGGGCTTTAGGGTTGTGAGAATGAGGGGAAAAAGTGGGAATTTCTTGGGATTCAAACAAAGAATGGCGGCATGTATCCCAGATTTCGCTGGGATTTTGGTGAATTTGGAGTTTTCCTGGCCCTAGGGGTCTGGGAGTGGCAGGAATTCGGGAATGTGGGAATTCTCAGTCCCTGGAATGAGGTACCTGGGTGAAGTTGATGGGTTTGTCCTTGGAGATGCACTCGGCGTATCTGCAGGCGAACATCCCACAGTCGCTGCCATTCATCTGCTGCGGGATCTCCTATGGAAAACGGGATTCAACCTTCCCCAATTCCCTCATCCCCCAAACCCTCAGGGCCAAGAAAATCCCAAAAATCCCTGACATCCCAGAATGCTAGGATTTTTTGGGCTGGACAGGTGCCAGAATTCCAGGATTTTGGCGTTCCCACGTTCCCCAAATCCCACCCAAACCCTTCCCCTTGATCGCATCTCTGTGGAAAATCCCCTCTCCCAGTATTTGGGATTTGTTCCCTTCTTTTCTCCCCAGCAAATCCTGAGAGAAAAGGGCCCAAAAAGGGTGGGAAATCCAAAGAAATCTCAAATTTTTTGGGAATTCTGAGGTGTCTGGACCTGGCTCTTCTTGCTCAGCAGGGCCCATCCGTTGGCGTCGAATTCCTTCCTCTTCTTATCCAAACTTTCCTGTTTCAGGTACTGCCTGCAGGAAAAGGAGCAGGAAAAGCTGGAATTCATGGAAAAATGGGAATTCTGAGGTTTCTGTCTGTTTGGCTGTTCCCAAAGAGATTCAGGGATAGAAGTTCTGAATTCAGCCCCAACAAAATCTCAGATTGGCTCAGGAGAGGCCAAATCCCATGGAAAAAAAAGGGAGGAATTCTTGGGATTTGTGGGAGGAAATTCCAGGGAAGAGTAGGCATTTTCCAGGTCCTGGAAGGGGAGAATGAACCTGAAAAAGGGAGCAAAAATGACCCTAAAAGAGCCCAAGATGACCCTAAAAGACTTCAAAAAAATTACCCTAAAGGGACCTAAAAATGGCCCAAAAATGACCCTAAAAGAGCCCGAGACCAGGCAAAGTCAGTATTTCCAAGGCCAGGGCAGCAGGAGTGGGATTTCCCCCATGGAAAAGCTCCCAGGGAAGGATTTAACTCACAGCAGGATCCTGCAGGCCTCACTGTTGATCCCCCCCATGGAATCGTAGTAAGTGATGGTTTTTTTCCTGAAATCCACGACCTGCATGGAGAAAAATTTCTTAAAAAGGAAAAAAAATCAGGAATTCTACCTGCCGGCAAAAAAAATTCAGATTATTTCACACCAGAGAAGGATTTCCCCAAAAAATCCCTGTTTCCTGCTGTGTTTTTAACCCCCCGCATATCTAAATCAGCCTCTAATGTTATTTTTATATTATTTTATTATTATTATAAAAGAGCCCAAAACTGACCCCACAAATGACCCTAAAAGAGCCCAAAAATGACCCAAAAATCAATTTCCTGCTGTATTTTCAATTCCTGAATGTTTAAATCAGCCACAATATCTGTATTATATTATATTAATAATAAATTATTAAATTTTTTTTAAATCAAAGTTTTGCCCCAAATCTGGGTGGTTTTTGGTGCTTTCCCTCCCCATTCCCATACCATTTCCAGTGGAAATTAACTCTTTTCCATGGAATGAATTAATAATTCAAGCAGGAATTAATAAATTGAGGAGGTTTTTGCTAAAGGAGCTGAAAATCCCTGCAGGATCCCAGGAGTCGGGGGAGGGGATGGGACAAAGGAGGGGGAAAAGTGAAATATCTGTGGCCTAAATCTCTTTAAAAAGATCCAGTGGCACCAGGAGTTGGTGGGAACAGGGAAATCAGATCTTCCCAAGGGAATGAATTCCCTCAAATGACCTCCAGGCTGAATTTAAGGACTAAAACCCGTCCAAAAAGCTGCTCCTACCTTTGTATTTCCCTTTAAACTTGGTTTTGAGCCACAAACTCAAATTTTTCCCCTCAGCATCCCTCAAAAACATTTTTGAGGGCAAAAAATTTTTGCCCTAAATCCCAAACTGAGGATTTTTTGGGATAATTCAGGCACTCACAGCCAGGCACCAGTGCACTCCCAGGTGGATGGGCACCAGGAGCAGATCCACGGAGAAAATATCCACTTTTTTTGTCCATCTTTTCACAGCCTGGTATCCCGCAGTCTTTAATTTGGTGAAGAAGAAGGTGTTGAAGGCATGGACTGCAGGCAAATCCTTCTCCTTGCTCCTCTCCATTAGCAAATTCATGTAGAAATTGATAATCTGGGAAAAAAAAGGAAAAACACACAAGGTTTTTCATTTTTTAATATATATATAGATATATATATATTTATATATATATGTGTAATTTTTTTTTTAGTGGGGTTGGGATTTGTGGCCCTTTATAAAATTAGGGAATAAACACCCCTCAAAAAAAGGATGATTTGCAGTAAAACCTTAAAAAATTCCAGCTCTAAGGCATTAAAGCCTCCCAAAAATTCACGGACTTTTAGGAATTTGCCTTTATTTAAGTCTGTATTTAAGATTTATTTGTTGCTTTCCCTGTTCACGTCAATCCCATCCTTCCACTGTTTTTAATTCCCCACATAAACGATTTTATTTTTATTTTTACAGAGCTTTCCCTACGGATGTATTGCTCCAGGATGGGAATCTCAACCCACAGTTCCACTCCAAGCACCAAACCCACCCATTTTTCCCATTCAAGCTGCCGGGAACGGGTGGAAAACGGGAGTTTTGGGGCTTTTACCTCGTCATTGAGCCAGTTGAGGTTGTTGAGGGTCTGGATGTCCTTCCTGGTGATGGTCAGCCGGAAAGCCTCGCTCAGCACCTCATCCTGGTTTCCTCCTCGGAAAAGGCTCTTGATTTCCTTCTCCATTTCCTGTGGGAAGAGGAGGGAGAATTCCTACTTTTCCTGACCCCAAAATCCCCAAGAATTTCACACCAAATTTATCCTTTGCCCCTTTAACCATAAATTCCCAACAAAAATTCAATGGGAAGAGGGCGCAGGGCTCCGTTCCCATGCCCAGCTCCCAGGAATTCTGTTGATATTTCTGTTTTTCCTGGCTCCCAGCCCCACCTCAGTGATCTCCGGGAATTCCTCGTCGCCCTCGGCTGCCCGGGTGCGCTCTGGCCCCTCCGGCCCCACGGACACCGGGATCTCCTTCTCCAGGGGCACCCGCAGGTGCAGATCAACCAGGTCCTGCACCGAGCGCTCCCGCTCCTGGAGACGCTGCGGGAATGAGAGATTTGCGATCAGGGATTTGGGATTGGGGATTCTCCTCATGGAGGCATCTGGGATCAGGGAAAAGGAGGATTTAGGACCAATAAAATTGGGAAAAACCTCCAGGATCATGGAATTAACCCTTCCAGAGCCACCAGACCCTGTCCCCAAGCGCCACATCTGCATTTTTTCCCCATTTTCATGGATTCTGACCCCTTTTCCAGGCCTGATCACCCTCCCAGTACCATAATTTTCCATGATTTCCAATCTGGGACAACATTTCCTCTTTTCCTTGCTGTTTATCCCAGGATTTGGAAGCACAAAGGCCTCAAAAAAGTTGACGTTTCCTGTTTTCTCCCATTTTTCTGCTTTTGTTTCTGTTGATTTTCCCAATCCAGGGTGGTTTTTCCATGGAATTCTCACCTGGCTCTGGAGCTGCAGGGCCAGAGCTTTCTGCTCCTCAATTTGCCTCCACCTCTCCCTAGCTCGGGAATCGTAGACGCTGGTCCTGGAAAAGCCGGAATTTTAATGGGAAAATATCGATTAAAAACATCAAGATTTTGGTTTTTCCACCCCAAAAATCCCAGGCAAAAAGCAGCAGGAAATATTAACTCACAGCTCTTTGATCCAAAGCTCGGCCTGGAAAAAGGGGAGGCTGAAAAAAGGGAGAAAGGAAGTTGGAAATGACCCAAAATCCTGGAATTTCCCCAGAATTCCCTCGTTTCCCAAATTCCCACCCTGTCCCTCTCCATTGTCACCTCCCTGTGTCCCTAAAAATCCCCAAATTCCTCCCAAAGTTCCCCCATTTCCCACTCCTCACCTTGGAGCCAGAGTCCTGGAATCCTTGACCTTGAGCAAAATGACAGAATCTGACCCTAAAAAAGGGAAAAATTCCTGGAATTTTGCCCCGTCAATTCCCACCCCAAATCCCACCTGATCCTGAATAAAAACTCAGGATTTAAATCCCTTTCCCAGGGTTTGGGGTTATTTGGGATTTGGGGGGTTTTATTTGGGATTTTTTGCAGGGTTTGGGGGATTTTCTTTGGGATTTTTTGAGGGGGTTTTACATTTTTGGGGTTTTTTGGATTTATTTCTCAGGTTTTATTTGGGAGTTTTTTTGGTTTTATTTGGTTAGGTCTTTTTGTTTGTGGTGGGGGGGTTTTGGTGTGTGTGGGTTTTTTTTGTTGTTGTTGTCTGTTTGTTTTTATTTAGGATTTTGGTATTTTTGGGACAATTTTTGGGGTTATTTTCCTGGAATTCTTCGGAATCTTTACCTTCACTCTGCGCCCCGGCCGCCGGCTCCTCCTCCCGCTGCTGTGAGGCCATGGAATTCCGGGGCTGGAACCCCCTGGGATACCCCGGAGAGGCGCCCAGGGGGCAATTTTGGGAATTCTGGGGTGGCTCCGGGGGATGTGGAACAGGACACGGAATTTTGGGAATTTCCAGTACCTCGGGATCGTCCCTGGGAGCCTCATGGGACAGGGAGGGGCCGGAACGGGGACAGCGGGAGCTGCAAAAAAAACCCAGTTAGGGAAATTCCCGTGAAAAAAATGGAGACTTGGGGAGAGGTTTGGGGATTTTTTGGGATTAGAGAAGAGTTTTTGGAAAGGTTTGGGATTTGGGCAGGGTCTTTGGGGATTTTCTGGGATTTGGGGAGGATTTTTTGGGACGCTCTGGACTCACAGGTGGAAGGGGAGCAGCGGGGAGGGTTTGGAGCTGGAGAATCTCTTCCCGGTCACCATCTGCAGCAACTGCCGATAAATCTCCCGCTCCTCCTCCCGCACTGTCTGGGAAAAAAACATGGAAAAAATTCCAGTCAAAACCTTGGAATTTGCTGATCCCGAGGGACTTCCCCCAAGTTCAGGGATCTGATGGGATCCCATGAAGGCAACATGAAAAACCCCAAAAAATTGGGATTTAGGGGTGGAAAAACCCCTGGAATTTCAAGTTTAACCTCGCCCAAGCACCCAGAGCTGCCTCAACCCCTGATCCCAAAAAATTGGGATTTAGGGGTGTAAAACCCCAGGAATTTTGAGTTTAACCCCACCAGCGCTGCCTCAATCCCTCGTGATCCCAAAAAATTGTTATTTGATGGCTCAACCCCACCAACATCCCGAATATCTTGGATTTAGGGGTGGAAAATAGGGATTTAGGGCTGGAAGACCTCAGGAACTTTGCGTTCAACCCCAGCAGCGCCCCAAGCTCTGCCTGAACCCACCCTGATCCCAAAAAACCGCTGGGATTTGCCCGGACTTCCCCACTCCCAGCCCCATCACCTCCTCGGCCGTGCTCAGGAAGCGCCGTGGGGCCTTCTTGGGGCTGCGGCGACTCCAGGAGGGGCTCGGGGCTGGCTTGAGGGGAAAAGAGGCTCCATGGAGGGCGGATTTTCCCCCAAAAGTGCTGGAATTCCCACTGAAAGGAGGGAAAAACACCTCAGATTTGCTGTAAATCCCACAAATTGGCTTAAAATGCCAAATAAAATCACAAAAAATTGCAAAAGGAGAAACAAAATGCCCAAAATTCCAAATAAAACCCACCAAAAAATCTCCCCCCAAAAAATCCCCCAACCCCCCAAATAAATCCCCAAAATCCCACCCTCCAAAAAATTCCAAATAAAATAAAAAATCTCCAATAATCCAAACTCCCCCCAAAAAAATCTCAAAAATCCTCCCCAAAAAAACCAGCCAAAAAATCCCCCAAAATAAATAAATAAAACCCAAAAAAATCTCAAGACTCTCAAAAAAAAAATCCTCAGGACAAAATCCCAAAAAAGTCCTCAAATCACAAAACTCCAAAATCCCAAATAAATCCCCCCACAAATATCAAATAAAACCTGGAAATCCGGGACCTGATGCACTCACCTGGAATTTTTCCGGGTCTCCAGGAAGGAGCCTCGGCCCCCCCAGGGCTTGGAGCTCCTCCACTGCCCATTGGCTCCCTGGAATCTCTCACTGGGAATTTCTGAGTGGAAAAACACCGGGAATTCCCAAAAACCCCCAAACTTCCCCTTCTCCAGGGGCTGTTTTAAGGGAAAACAGCCCCAAATCCCAAAGGGAAAACTCACCTGGGCCATAGGTGAGAGAGCAGGAGGAGTTCCCGGTGGGGCAGGAGAAGCTGCTGAGTTTGGGGGGGAAAAACTGGGAAAAAAAGAATGGGAAAAATTACGATTTTTTGGTTAGAAGGGGGAAAATGTCAGAGAGGAATCCATGAAAATTATAGGGAAAAGGGGAGCATGTTCTCAGGGTTGGTTGGGAATGGCAGCAGGAATTCACAATTCCTAAAGTTCATGATTCCCAGAATTCACAATTCCTAACATTCAGAATTCCCAAAATTCACGATTTCTAAAATTCACTGTTCCTAAAGTTCACAATTCCTGAAGTTCACAGCTCCCAAAATTCCCAGCTCTCAAAACTCAAAACTCCCAAAGTTCACAATTCCTAAAATTCACAACTCCTGAAACTCCCAACTCCCAAAGTCACAGCTCCCAAAGTTCCCAATTCCTGAAACTCACAACTCCCAAAAGTTCACAATTCCTAAAGTTCACATCTCCCAGAACTCACAACTCCCCAATTTTATGGAGAAGGAAAAACTCAAAAACTGCTGGAAAAATCCTGAATTTCGCAGCTCTGCCAGCAACTCTGGGCCCGGGGTGGATCCACACTTGGGCTCCCCATTCTCGGCAAATTCCAGGCGGAATTCGCTCGTCAGGAATCTGGAAAACTCAAAAATTAGTTTGGGATTTGACTTTTGGGGTCTTCAGCCTGAGTTTCTCCAGAGAAACCGCGGCTGGAAGTGTCCAAAGAGCACCCTGGAAAGGAGGAATTGTCCCAACTATTCCCAAAATCGGCTTCCCACCGCAAATGCTGCTGTAATTCCATGAGGGAAGGACCCGGGGCAGCTCCAGCCCCGATGGAAAAGTGGCCCGGGAAGCCCCCATCCCCACACTCGCTCCCCCCGGTCCGCACCTTGCTCTCGGGGGCGAAGCCCTTGAAGGCCGGGCCGGGCCGGGCCCGCGCCGCTTCCCGGGCCTCCATCCTCATCGGGGGCAGCGCCGCCGCCTCGGCTCCGGGCAGCGGGAGAACGGGGGGAACGGGCACGGAGACAGACCCGGCGGCGGAGAGGTCCGGAGCGAGGGCAGCGGGAGGGAGAGGAGCGGGGTCCGGCAGCGGAGCACGGCCCCGGGAGCGGAGCAGGCCCCGGAGCCGCCGCCGCTTCGCTCCCCTCACCCAGCCCTGGAGCAAAGCAAGGCCCCGGAGCCGCCGCCGCTGCCCTCAGCCGGCCCCGGGAGCGGTTCAGGGACGGAAGCCGCCGCCGCCGCCGCTTCGCTCCCCTCAGCTGGCCCGGCCACCCGACCGGAAGCGGAAGTGGGACCGGAAGCGCCCCGAGCGCGCGCCGTTTTCTCGGGCTCGGCGGCGGCAGCGAAAGTGAGCGGGGGCGGGGGGCAGTGGGGTGTTGGTGGTAAGGCTCCGCCGGAAGTGACGCAAGCAGGGGGGAGCGAGACGCGCATTGCTGAGAGAAGAGCGTCCCCCCTGGCGGCTTGGAGGTCCAGGGTGGCAGCGCATAGAGGACGGGTCACTCTGGACGGGGGGTGTCACCCTATAGGGGGCTGTGACCCTATAGGGGGTCACCTTGGGCAGGGGGTGTCACCCTATAGGGGGTGGTCACTCTGTGGAGAGGCTCACCCTATAAGGGGTTATTCTGTGTGTGGGAGTGTCACCCTATAGGGGGTCACCCTGTGGGGAGGTGCCACCCCATAGAGCATCACCCTGTGAGGATGTCATCCTGTAGGGGGTCACTCTGCGTGTGTATTCCATTACAGCTGGTCCCTACAGCCGATCCCATCACAGCCGATCCCATTACAGCTGATCCCGTTACAGCTTCTCCCGATGGTCAGTCCTGTTACAGTTGGTCTCTATATCCAAAACTGATCCCATAACAGCTGATGCCGTTACAGTCAATCCCATAACAGCCGGTCCCTGCAGCCGATCCCGTTACAGCCGATCCCGTTACAGCCGATCCCATTACCCCGATCCCATTACCCCGATCCCGTTACACCGCTTCCCGCGGCCAATCTCAGGACCCAGCCCGTGTCCCCGCGCTGTCCCCTGGCCATGGTGGCCGTCCCGGTGTCGCCGGCGCTGCCTCCGGGGCTGTGCCGGTTCGTGGCCTCGGCCGCGCTCTCCTTGGCCGCGCTCCTCCTCCTCCTCCTGTCCTTCCTCCCCCCCGCCCCGAGCCGGGGGCGCCCCGCAGGTCAGTGCTCCCAGTGGGCAGTGGGGACTGGCACCAGTAACGGTCCCAGACGGGGACCAGTAACGCCCGCGGACTGGCACCAGTAACGCCCGGGGACCGGGACCGGCACTGAACTGGAGCTGGGAGAGGCAAGGCAGGGAACGGGGACTGGGACCAGTAAGGAAAGCAGAGCAGATCCCACTGGGAACAGGGACCGGGACCAGTAACGGCCCCGGACTGGAACCGGCGATGAACTGGAACTGGTCAGGGCGAGGTACTGGAATCAGCAGGGAACAGGGACTGGGACCAGTAACAGCCCCAGACTGGGAGCGGCAGGGAACTGGAACCGGGAGGGGCAGGGCAAGGAACGGGGACTGGGACCAGTAACGCCCCCCCACCGGGGCCGGCAGCCAACCAGAACCGGGAGAGGCACCGGCAGGGAATGGGCACTGGCACCAGTAAGGAAAGCAGACTGGAACCAGTGAGGAGTGCAGAGCAAGTCCCACGAGGAACACAGACTGGGACTGGTAAGGATGGCCTGGGACCAGTAAGGAGGATAAAGTGGCACCAGTAAGGAGGGCAGACCAGTGACCACGGGGAATACAGACTGGGACCATCAGGGAATACACACTGGAACCAGTAAGGACAGAGCAGCACCAGTAAGGAGGACAAATTGGCACCAGTAAGGAGCGCAGAGCAGCTCCCGCTGGGAATAAAGACTGGAACCAGTAAGAACAAACTGGGACCAATAAGGAAGGAAGGAAGGCTGGCACCAATAGGAAGTGCAAAGCAGCTCCCACAGGGAATATGGACTGGAACCAGTAAGAACAGACTGGCACCAGTAAGGAGGATAAACTGGCACCAGTAAGGAGGGCAGACCAGCAACCACAGGGAATAGGGACTGGAACGAACGGGGAATGCAGACTGCGACTAGTAAGGACAGACTGGAACCAGAAAGGAGGACACAGCAGCTCCCACTGGGAGGACCAGTGAGGACAGGCTGGCCACAGTAGGGAATAGAGACTGGGACCAGTAAGGAGGGCAAACTGGCCCCAGTAAGGAGAGCAGGGCAGCTCCCACAGGGAAACCAAACTGGAACCAGTAAAGACAGGCTGGGACAAGTAAGGACAGAACTGCCACCAGTAAGGAACAGAGACTGGGACCAGTAAGAAGGATGGAGCAGCTCCCACAGGGAATATGGAGTGGGACCACTAAGGACAGACTGGGATCAGTAAGGACAGACTGGTCCAAGTAAGGAGCGCCTCCCCGGGAGGGAGTGTCCCGGGGGTGGCAGCGGGGCTGTCCTGGTGTCCCCGTGTCCCTGTCCCTATTCCAGTGTCCCTCCCCCGGCGGTGCCACTCTGCGCTGCCAGCGCCACCCGGGGGGACAGAGCCGCCCTTCCGCCCTTCCCGCCTTGGGATTTGCCCGATTTTCCCGTTTTTTTCCAGGCAGGAAAATGCCCCCGAGCCCCGCGGGACCCCGGCACCCTGAGACCCTGGGGGTCGGCAAAGCCATCGCCGTCCTCACCTCCGGGGGCGATGCGCAGGGTAAGGGAACCCCAAAACCTCAAATCCCCGGGATCCCAAATCCCCATGACCCCAAAACCCCCGGGATCCAAAACCCGGCCCCAAATTACCCCAAATCCCTACACCCACCCCCAATCACTAACCCCCCCCGCCAAACTCGGGGACCGCAAAACTCCCAAGATCTCCAAACCTCTGTGACCCCAAAACCCAACGGACCCCAAAATTTAGTGGGGGGTGAGAGGGGGGAGGCTCCTTTTGGGGTAGAAATCGGGATTTTGATCCCACAACCGTCAGGGTTTTCCCTGGATTGGGGTTTTGGGAATGACCTTGGGTGGATTTTGGGGTCAGACGGAGCTCGGGGGGAGTTTTGCGATGCCGGGGGGGGGAGGGGTGGGAGGGACAACGGTGACAAAATTCGGGGAGGGGACTCCAAGGAGACACCGGTGGCACTTTAGCACCGAGCCAAAAAAAATCGCGATTGCCCAAAATTCAAAGGATTCATCCCAAAATTTGGGATTTTTCCGAGGGTCTCAAGGATGGGGGGGGGGCGGACATGGGGGCAGTGCCAGGTCGGGGGCCCCCCCCGGAGTGTCCCCTCCCCCCGCCGTGTTTGTCACCCACGTCAGGCGCTGCCACCAAAGGTCACCGGGGCAAAAATAACCCTGGGGGTGGCAGCTGCGAGGGAGGGGACGGGGGGGGGGATGACACGGGGGGACGAATTTGGGGTGTCCCCAAGGGAGTGGCAGCTGTGGGGGGGAGAGTGTGACAGGCGGGTGACAGCTTTGGGGGTGGCTTTGGGGTTGTCCCCAGGGGAGTGGCAGCTGTATGGGGGGGAATTTGGCGATCTCCCCGGGGATGTGGCAGCCGCAGGAAGGTGACAGGGGGGTGGCTTTGGGGGTGTCCCCGGGGGGTGACAGGTGTCTGAGGGATGACAGTGACCGCCGTGTCCTGCAGGGATGAACGCAGCCGTGCGCGCCGTGGTGCGCGTGGGGATCTACACCGGGGCCAGGGTGTTTTTTGTGTGTGAGGTCAGTGCTGAGCCCCAGTCCCAAAATTCCACATCCCCACCCCAAAATTTGGGAAAAGGTGTCATTTGACCACTGCCCCCTCTGTCCCCCCAGGGCTACCAGGGGCTGGTGGATGGCGGCGACCACATCAAGGAGGCCACGTGGGAGAGCGTGTCCATGATGCTGCAGCTGGTGAGGGACATGGACAGGGACGGGGGTACAGGGACACAGGGACGGGGAGACACTGAGAGGGTCCCCTCCCAACCTGGGGGGCACTAGGTGTGCTCCTCACTGGTCCCAGTTTGTCCCTCACTGGTCCCAGTCTGAGCCCGGGCTCAGCTGAAAATGACCCAAAACCAGGGCTGGGATAGGGGGAGGGAAGGAGGAGTGGACATGGGGATGGATGGGCGGATGGACAGAGGGGTGGGCAGAGGGGTGGATGGACACAGGGACGGACCGATGGCCCCAAGGCCACCCAACCTCCCCCGTCCCCAGGGCGGCACGGTGATCGGCAGCGCGCGCTGCCAGGACTTCCGCACGCGCGAGGGGCGGCTCCGCGCCGCGCGGAACTTGGCCAAGCGCGGCATCACCAACCTGTGCGTGATCGGCGGCGACGGCAGCCTCACCGGCGCCGACACCTTCCGGGCAGAATGGGGCGGGCTCGTGGCAGAGCTGCTCAAAACCGGTACGGGGGGACACCCCGGGCACCCTGAAACCGCCCCGAGGTTGGGGTCAAAAAAGAAAGGTTTGGGTTCAAAAGCACACAAAAGTTTGGGTTTTGGTACACAAATTTGGAGTTTTTCCTTAATTATGGAGGTTTAGAGCACAGTTGCTCCCCGAGGGGACATTTTGGAGGGGGGACACAGAGAGAACAGGGGGTGTGGAAAGGTTTGGTTCCAAATCAGGATGTGAAACTCAAAAATTTGGTTTTTTTCCTAATAACAGAGGTTTGAGGCACAGTTGGAGATGTTTTAAGGGGAGACACAGGGAAAAGAGGGTGTGGTTCAAAAAATCAGGGTGCGGCACCCAAAAATTCGGGGTTTTCCCCCAAAATGGAGATTTGTGGCACCGCTGCCCCCAAAGGGACATTTTGGGGAGGTGCCACATCAGGAAAGGGAGGTGTGGAAAGGTTTGATTCCAAAAGAGGTTTGGTTCCAAAATCAAGGTGTCCTACGCAAAAATATGGGGTTTGTTGTCACCCAAAAGCATGGTTTTTATCACCCAAAGCCAAGCTTTTTCCCCCCTAACAACCCCTGTGACTTTTCTGCCCCCCGAGTGACCATCTGGGGGTGACGTCCCCCTCCTGCCCACCCCTTCTCCAGGTGGAATCACGGCAGAGGAGGCGCAGCGCTCGAGCCACCTGAACATCGTGGGCATGGTGGGCTCCATCGACAACGACTTCTGCGGCACCGACATGACCATCGGCACCGACTCGGCGCTGCACCGCATCATGGAGATCGTGGACGCCATCACCACCACAGCCCAGAGGTGATGGGGGGGGGGGTGACAGACACTAAAAACCTGACCCTAAATCTAACCCAAACCCAAAGTCAAACCCAAACTCTAAACTTAAATGAAACCCAGAGCCAAACTCATACCCAAAGCCAAAGCCAAACCCTAGCCCTAGCCCTAACTCAAATCGAGATCATAGACACCATCACCACCACGGCGCAGAGGTGACAGGGACACCCTCATTGTCTCCAACCGCCTCGCTGTTGCCGTTTTGGGTGGGTGACACTTTCTTGTCCCCGCAGTCACCAGAGGACTTTCGTGCTGGAGGTGATGGGGCGGCACTGTGGGTACGTCCTGGTGGCACCTGGGGGGGGTTCTTGTCACCCCCAAAATTGGGAGAAGTGGCTCAAAAGCCATTTTTGGCCCTGTTTCAGGTACCTGGCGCTGATCACGGCCTTGGCCTGTGGTGCCGATTGGGTTTTCATCCCGGAGTGCCCCCCTGAGGATGACTGGGAGGAGCATCTGTGCAGGAGGCTGGCTGAGGTGGGAGGGAGGGATGGACACGGGTGGACACTGGGAGGGAGGGAGGGAGGGATGGAAAGATGGACACAGGGATGGACAACGGACACAGGGAGGGATGGATGGAGGGAGGGTGGGATGGAAGAATGGATGGATGGAAGGATAAATGGAGAGAGATGGAGGAAGGATCTCCCCCTGTCCTCGTCCCTGTTGTCACCCCATGTCCCCCCCAGACCCGTGACGGTGGCTCCAGGCTCAACATCATCATCGTGGCCGAGGGCGCCATTGACAAGCATGGCAAGGCCATCACCTCGGATGACATCAAGACTGTGAGTGGGAATAGGGGCACATGGGGGACAAGGGGACACAGGGGACAATCCCCTTCCCCCCCCCCCCTTTTGGGGCTGGTCCTGGAGCTCTCCTGTGTCCCCACAGCTGGTGGTGAAACGTCTGGGGTACGACACTAGGGTGACCATCCTGGGCCATGTCCAGCGCGGGGGGACCCCCTCAGCCTTCGACCGCATCCTGGTGGGCACCTCCTTCCTCACCCTGGCCCCAAATGAGGGGACCTGGAGGTGACAGCCCCCACTGGGAGGTGACACCCCCCCCATGTCCCCTCAGGGCAGCAGGATGGGCGTGGAGGCCGTAATGGCGCTGCTGGAGGGGACGCCAGACACACCGGCCTGCGTGGTCAGTCTGTCTGGCAACCAGGCCGTGCGCCTGCCCCTCATGGAGTGCGTCCAGGTGGTGAGTGGAGACGGGGGGGACACTGGGAGTGGCCCCAGTCCCAGCCCAGGGATGGATCCCACACCTGGGAGTGTCTCCAGACCCACCTCAGGAGTGTCCCCAAGCCCTCCAGGGAGTGTCCCCAAACCCACCCCAGGGATGGATCCCAACCAAGGACACCACAATCCCTCCCCAGGACACCCCATCCCACCCCAATCCTCCCAAGAAACCCCAATCCCACCCCAAACCCACTCAGTCCCACTCGGGAAACCTCGATCCCCCCCAGTCCCATCCCAGGACACCCCAATCCCACCCCAATCCCCCTCTGTGCCCCCAGACCAAGGACGTCACCACAGCCATGAATGAGGGACGCTTTGAGGATGCGCTGAAGCTGCGGGGCCGGTGGGTGGCACATCCCTGTCCCTGTCCCTGCACCCCAATGTCCCCAAAATGTCCCCAAAATGTCCCCAACCCCCAATTTCCCCGGTTTTTAGGAGCTTCCAGAACAACTGGAATGTCTACAAGTTGCTGGCTCACATCCGCCCGCCCGCAACCAAGGTAGGGGACACTGGGGAGGGGCCCGACCCGGGACACCCCAATCCCATCCTGGGACACCCCAGAGACAGATCCCACCCCAATCTCATCCCAGTCCAACTGAAATCCCAACCCGGGACACCCCAATCCCGCCGCTGTCCCCAAGGCCAGCTCAGCCATGTCCCCTATCCCCACAGAGTGGTTACACCACTGTCCCGAAGGCCACTCCAGACTACCCCAGTCCCTGAGGTCAGCTGACCCATGTCTCTTGTCCCCAAGGCCACCCAAGCTGTGTCCCCTGTCCCAAAGGCCCATTGACCCCTGTCCCCGTGTCCCTGACCCTGTCCCTGTCCCCAGAGCGGGTACACGGTGGCCGTGCTGAATGTGGGCGCTCCGGCTGCGGGGATGAATGCGGCCGTGCGGGCAACCGTCCGGATCGGCCTCATCCACGGCCACCGCATGCTTGCCGTGCATGACGGCTTCGAGGGGCTGGCATTTGGGATGGTGAGATCCTACAGGGAATGGGGTTGGGATGGGGAGATCCTACAGGGAATGGGCTTTGGGATGGATTTGAGGGGCTGGCCTTCGGCATGGTGAGGGTCCAGAGGGGAATGGGGTCAGGAAAGGGTGGGGAAAGGGTCTGGGATGGGGAGATTCCAGAGGGGAATGGGGTTTGGAATGGATTCAAAGGGCTGCATTTGGTATGGTGAGGGTCCTATGGGGGAAGGGGGTTGGGATGGGGAGATTCCTGTGGGATAAAGGGGTGCCCAGGGCACAACGGATTTGAAGGGTTGGATTTTGAGATGGTGAGATTCCTATAGGGAAAAGAGGTGGGAAAAGGGGGTGGGAAGCATAGGATGGGTTTGAAGGTTTAGATTTTGGGAGGGGGAGATCCCAGAGGGCAAAGGGGGTACTCAGGAGTGCACAACAGCTTTGAGGAGTTGGCTATTGAGATGGGGAGATTCTAGTGGGGAAATGGGGGTAGGAAAAGGGGGTGGGAAGTGTGGGATGGGTTTGAGGGGTTAGAGATGGATTTGAAGGCTTGGATTTTGGAATGGGGAGATACCAGCGGGAAAATAGGGTGGGAAAAGAATTTGGGAAGTGCAGGATGGATTTGAGGGGTTGGATTTTGGGATGGGGAGATCCCTGTGGAGAGAGTGCGAGAAAAGGGCCTGGGAAGGGGCAGTTGTGGCCCTGCAGAGGTGGGGATTCCTCAGGATGGGGGTGTTTAACCCCTGTCCAAACCCCAGCCCCGCTGTGGGTCTGATCTGCTGCTGTCCCTGAGCCAGGGGACATTGTGCGACCCACTGAGAGGGCTGAGGGGACATCGTGTGACCCCAGTGTCACTCTGATAGGGCTGAGGGGGGCCCAGTGTGACCCCAAATCCTTCTCCCACCCCATTAACCCTGTTTCCCCCCTCGAGGTGGAGGAGATTGGCTGGAACACTGTGGGCAGCTGGACGGGGCTGGGAGGATCCAAACTGGGCACCAAGAGGTGACTCCCCCCCCATGTGGGGTTGTTTGAGGTCCCTTTGGGGTCCCCACTCTGGCCAGATTCATCCAGGGGGCCTTCTCCTTCCCAGGACTCTGCCCAAGAAATATTTTGAGGAGATCAGTGCGAACATCAGCAAATTTGGGATCCATGGGCTCATCATCATCGGTGGCTTCGAGGTCAGCGGGGCGTGGGTGGGGTGTGGTCAGCAGGGCGTGGTCAGGGCATGGGCAGTGTCCCCATTGTCCATCTCCTGTCTGCATGGTCCCCTGATGTCTCCGTTGGCCTGCAGGCGTTCACAGGTGGCCTGGAGCTGGTGGAGGGCCGGGCACGCTTCGAGGAGCTCTGCATCCCCCTGTGCATCGTCCCTGCCACCGTCTCCAACAACGTTCCCGGCTCTGACTTCAGCATCGGCGCCGACACTGCTCTCAACACCATCACCACCGTGAGACCCCAAATATCCCCCCCTAAATCCCCCTTATCCCAAACACCATCACCACGGTCAGACCCCGATCTTATAGCCTCTGATCCCAAACACCACCACCACCACCACCACCACCACAGTGAGATCCCAAATCCTGTATCCCATATTCTTCCTGATCCCAAACACCATCACTATAGTGAGACCTCAGTGGAAGTCCCTAAATTCCTCTCATGCCAAAGCACTTCTCCCACCACCATCACCATGCTGAGACCCCAATGGAAATCCCCCAACTCCCCTGACCTTAAACCCCTTTTCCTGACCCCAAATCCCTCATTTCAGACGTGTGACCTGATCAAGCAGTCTGCAGCGGGCACCCCAATCCCTTGACCCCTGACCCCAAACCCTGCCCTATTTCATATGTGTGACCCGATCGAGCAGTCTGCGGCGGGCACCCCAATTGTCCTGACCCTAAAGCTTGTCCCCATTGCAGACATGTGACCTAATCAAGCAGTCGGCTGCAGGCACCAAGCGCCGTGTGTTCATCATTGAGACCATGGGCGGCTTCTGTGGCTACCTGGCCACCATGGCCGGGCTGGCGGCTGGCGCCGACGCCGCCTACATCTTCGAGGAGCCCTTCAGAAGCCGCGACCTGCAGGTTGGGACAGGCCTGTCCCCTGTGTCACCAGGGTGGTGTGGGATTAGTTGGTTCCCATTCCCGACTCTACTCCTGACCCCACTCACACCCCTAGTCCCACCCCCGTTCCTGCCCCACTCTCACCCCCATTCCCGAACCCTGTTTCCACCCCCGTTCCCAACCCGGCAGGCCAATGTGGAGCACCTGACAGAGAAGATGAAGACCACGGTGAAGAGGGGGCTCGTACTCAGGTGGGCCCTGGCTTTGGGGGGGGGACGGGACATAGGGGGGACCTCGTGTCACCCCCATGGGGATTGGGTTTGGGATGAGGGGAATTGGGGGATTTGGGCTCTCACTGTGGTGACGGGTTAGGGATGGAGGATTTGAGGTTTCACTGTGGTGCTGGTGTTTGGGATCAGGGGAATTGGAGGTCTCACCATGGTGACGATATTTAGGATCAGTGTAATTGTTTGGGATGAGGGGAACTGTGTTTGGGATCCGAGGAATCAGGGGATTTGGGGTGTCACTGTGGTGCTGGGGTTTGGGATGCAAGGCAGTTGGGGGATTTGGGGTCTCACCGTGGTGATGGTGTTTGGGATCAGTGGAACTGTTTGGGATGGGGTGAACTGTGGGATTTGGGCCTGATCTCGTCCCTGCTGTAGGAACGAACGCTGCAACGAGAACTACACCACGGATTTCATCTACAACCTCTACTCCGAGGAGGGCAAAGGGGTCTTTGACTGCAGGAAAAATGTCCTGGGGCACATGCAGCAGGTGGGAATTCCCCAGAAATGGGGTGAGGGTTTGGGAATTCCCCTGGGAACAGGACTGGGGTTTGGAGGATCCCCTGGGAACGGGATCGGGGGCTGGGGGATTGCCCATGGAATGGGATCGGGGTTTGGGGGATTTCCCCAGCTCATCTTGGATTCTCCTGGCACAGGGAGGCAGCCCCACCCCCTTCGACCGGAATTTCGGCACCAAGATGGGCGCCAAGGCCGTGGCCTGGATCACTGGGAAGATCAAGGAGTGCTCCCGGCATGGTGGGTGCTGCCAGAGGGGGAATCCCAAAGGGATCCACATTCCCAAAACATTCCCAAAAGGCCCTCCCGCAGATTCTGGGAGGTGTTCCCCGCTCCTGGATGATCCTGAACATGTCCAGCCTACCCTCCCATGTTCCTGGAAGGTCCCAAACATTCCCAACATTCCCCTTCTGGAAGGTCCCAAACAATCCCCACTTCCCCTCCCACTTCTCCTCCTGGAGCATCCCAAACATTCCCAAGCTCTGCTCCAGGAGGATCCCAAACATTCCTGTGTCCCTCCCAGGTCAGATCTTTGCCAACACGGCTGACTCTGCGTGCCTGCTGGGGATGCGGAAGCGCAGCCTGATGTTCCAGCCCATCGCTGAGCTGCGCCAGCAGACGGATTTTGAGTGCGTGTCTCTCCCCTTCCCTCCCTTCACCACCCTGGGAAGGTGGGACAAAGCCTGGGATCCCTCCCCAGGGATGTCCTCAGCCTGTCCCTGTCCTGTCCCCTCAGGCACCGCATTCCCAAGGAGCAGTGGTGGCTGAGGCTGCGGCCCATCCTCAAAATCCTGGCCAAGTATAACACTGAGCTGGACACGTCGGACACAGCGCACCTGGAGCACCTGACTCGCAAGGTCCTGGTCTCCCAGGCCACCCTGTGACAGGAACAGTTGCCACTGCCACCGCCAGCCCTGGGGAACCCCAAAAATCCCCTTTTCCCACAGCCTTTTGGGTCTTTTTGGGATTTTATGGGATTTTGAGAAGGTGGTCCTCAAGTGATGGTGTGATGAGTCGAGGACGGGTGGTGGAGGTTGAGGCTTTTAGGGTTAAAAGTCACAAAATGGAGATGTTTCAATAAATTCAGTGCTTGTCCAAGTGCTCCAGGTCTCTGTAAATCCATGGAAAGGCAAACCTGCATCCCACTGACCCCAAATCCCTCCTGATCCTCAGGATTTCGCTTCCCAGTGTAACAGAGAGGGACAAAAAGTTCCTCCCAGAAAATAACAATGATCGTTTTTAGCTGCTTGGTTTCACCTTGGAGAGCTGCCCTTCCATTGGATTCTGGAATAGATCCCAAAAAAACCCCCCAGCCAACACCAAAGGGTGAATTCCTGGTGGGAAACCTCAGCAAGAGCTTGAGGAGGTGGGAGGGAAGCACTCAGCTCCATGTGGAGCTCTCTGGAGAAGATTTCCTTGGCCCACAAGAATTCCAGCCCTGTGAAATTTTGGTTTTTGAGGTCGTTTCACTCTTGATGCAGCATAAAAAATATGAGTAAACAGGGAAAACTTCACTCTCCATGCTGGAGAAACACCTGGATCTTTGATTTCTAGGCAACACATCCCACAGGATTTCTCTGCATCCCAACTCTCAACTTCCTGCCTCAGGTTCTTCCTAAAATGAGAATTTTCCTTGAAATCCTTCCTTTCTCAAGGCAAAAAACCCCAAAAAAGGGGAAAAACAGATTAATCCAACAGCTGGGATATAATTCACCATCAGAGGGGGATTGTTCATTGCAGGAGAGTGAAAGGAGGGGACAAGGGGAGAAGTGGAGGGGACAAAATGGAGAGGGCAGGGGGAAGAAGTAGAAGGGACAGAGAGGGCAAAATGGAGGGGACAAAATGGAGGGGATGGGGAGGAAATGGAGGGAGCGTGAGGGACCAGCAGCATCCCAGGTGGCAGAGGGTGACAAAAACCAGGGAGCGGAACCCGGCGAGTCCCAAAGCGAGTGGGCAACCTCTCCCAGGAGTGAGGGGTGATCCAGGGAAGGGAATGTGTCCCTCCCTTAGGTGAGCAGCAGCAGGTACTCCTTGAGGCAGGCAGGCAGCGGCAGCTGTTGCACAGCCTGGGGCAGGAAGCGCAGGCCAAGTGAGCGGCGCACGGCGTAGCGTGACAGCGCCTGCAGCGTGCCCGGCGCCGAGCACAGCAGCGTCAGCCGCTGGCACAGCTGCGGGTCCCGGGCCACCTCCCAGGGCAGGCTCCCGTTCTTCCGCAGCTCGAAGTGTCCCGTGGCCCGGTGCAGCAGGTCCAGGCAGGAATCCTCACGCTCCGTGCCCAGGCCCCGCACCAGCAGCGCCACCAGGCGTGAGATGGGGCTCTGGCCCTTCAGGTTGACCACGCGCACCTCGGCGCCGAAGTCCAGCAGGACGCTGACGCTCTCCAGGTTGCCCTTCATGGCTGCCCAGCTCAGGGGGGTGTCATTGTTGTAGTCCAGGGCATTGACCAGGGCGCCATTGGCCAGCAGGGCCCGCACGCACTCGGCGTTGTTCTTGAAGGCCGCCCAGTGCAGTGGCGTGTCCTTGTTGCCGTCCAGGGCGTTGGGGTTGGCCCCGTACTCCAGTAAAATCTCCACGCAGGTTTCATCTTTTTCCGCTGCATAGTGAAGGGCTGTGCGGTTGTAGCCATCCAGGGCATTCACCTGGGGGAGAAAATAAAGGTTTCGGAGTCAGAGAGCAGTCCCAGCTCAGTCCGGCAGCAAGGGAACAGCCAAAGGTCCCAAATCCCAAATTTAGGGAAAAATGAGAAAGGGATTTGGGGCAGGAGCTGCCCAGCAGCCAAGAGACAGTGGGGAAAAAAATCCAGCAAATTTAGGGTTTAATTCTCCCTCCTCACCCTCCCCAATATCTCAGCACAAAAATTTAGGCTTCAATTATTCCTCCCAAACTTTCAGCATAAAAATTTAGGTTCCCATCCACCCCAAATCTCAGCACAAAAATTTAGGTTTCAAGCCTTCCTCCGCTCCCAAAATCTCAGCCCAAAACTTCCCTCTCTGCGGGGACAATGAAACTTCCCCTGGTACCACTGAGTGAGGGAGCACAAACCCACAGAATATCCTGGGCTGGAAAAGATCCACAAAGATCATCAAATCCAAACCCTGGCCCTGCACAGGACACTCAAAAATCCCCCCCTTGTGCCGGGAGCGTTGTCCAAATCCCAGTCCCTGGGGTTTGTGCCCCATAATCCTCTGGGGGAAGAACTTTTTCCCAAAATCCAACTTAAAACCATCAGCTCAAACCTCAGCTGTCTATCAGCTCCTCCCGACTTCCCAGCCCCTTTTCTCGGCGTTTTCCCCGTTTTTAGTTCTTCCAAAATTTCACCTCAGCTCCTTTTTGCAGCAGCAGCTCCACGCAGTCAGCATCAGCCACCATGCAGGCACAGTGCAGGGGTTTGAGGGTGCCATGCAGACAGTTCACATCGGCGCCCTGCGGAGCACAGGAACCCCTCCGGGGTCAGGAATTCCCCACTTCCCATCCCTTCAGAATGGGTTAATTCACACAAATCCCAGGGGTTTGCAGGAACTGCCGAGGGCAGGAACCGCCTCGGGGTCAGGAATTCCCCCCTTTCCCTGCTCTTCCCATCTCTACAGTAAGGGTTAACTAAGAGAAATCCCGTGGGTTCATTCGCAGGAACGCTCCCGATCTTAATCCCGGCTCCCGGGTGCGTTTCACCAATTCACTGCAACCAACCGGTGCCTGCAGACCCCCGCAGATCCCCCCGGCCCCCGGGGTCCGGAGGGGGGAAGGAAAAGCCTGAAGTCTCTAAACCAATGGGAGGTGCCCTGACCTTCCCCTCTCGGGACCCCAAAACCCCTCCAGGGAGTCCTCACAGAGGCTCCGCAGGGACCGGGACAGTCGGGCACAGCTCGGCAGTGCCCGTCAGAGGGACTCGGAGCCCTCAGAGGGCTCAAGCAGCCCGGCGCGGCCACGGAACGGGTGGGATGTCCTGGCCCCGGGGGCTCACCCGGCCGATGAGATCCTCCACGTTGTCCCGGGGGAAGGAGCGGATGGCGGCGATGGTGCGGATGAGGCGTTCGGACAACGAGTACTTGCTCTGGATGCTCTGCATGATGTACCACATGGCGCGAGCCGCGCCGTCGCATCCCCGGCCGGCCCCGCCGAGCCCTGCGCCGGCCCCGGGGCGGGGGGAGAGCGGACCGGACCGGGCCGGGCCGGGCAATAGGAGTCGCGAGTGGAGCCGCGGCGGTTCCGGAGGAATCCGGAGCGGTTCCGGAGCGGCCCCAGGGCGGTTCTGGGGGGCCCGGGCCGCTCCCGAAGCGTTCCCAGAGCAGCGCCAACGGCGGGCCAAGCAAACGCGGAAAGGCCGCTAACCGAAAGTGACGTCACCCCCCGTGACCCGCCCCGCCCTCATCGCCACCAATCCAGCTCTGGCATCCCCGCCGGTCCCGCTCCCTTCGTTCATTTCCTCCAATAGCCAGCACCGCCGGTTCGTAAGCCACGTGCCCCAGGGGATTTCCACCAATCCGCGCTCTCCCAAGATCTCGAAGGTCCTCCCCCCCCTCCATAGCCCCCCCCCCCCGTAACCTCTCCCATTTTTCCCCAATTTCCCCCATTTTTCCCAGTTTCCCTCCACTTCCCCCAACCCCCGCCTTTCCCTTAAGCCACGCCTCCACCGAGGCACCAACCAATAGGAACACAGCACCGGCAACACACCCTCGAAACGTCGCCGGGGCGGGGCTACGCGGTAGAAGCCACGCTCCCTCCAGGCCCCAGTCTCACAAACGGACCCAAAATGGCCCCAAAATTGGGTGTTTTTTAAAACTCATTTTTAACTTCTCCTGCTCCCAGCCACCTCCAGGGCCAGTGGAAAGCCCTAGAGCTCCTGTCCAGGAGCCTCGGGTCTCTTCAGAGGTTCCTGTTTGTCCTTTATGGCCGTGGATTGGGATCCCACCGGGAGCGCCCGCCCCTCGCCGGCCGCAGAGCAGAGCCCTAAATAAAGGAAAATGGTCCTGGCTACCGAATTTCGAGGTGGCGACCGCATTTTGGGGGGTGGCTACTGAATTTGGGGAATGGCTACTGAATTTGGAAGTTTTCTCTTGATTTAGGGGGAAAAGGGGTGGAATGAGGGAGGGGCCAAGAGGGAGGGGGTGGAGCTGGGGTCCTCCCAGTAACACCAAGACCCCCTTCCGGTAATTCAAGCCCCCCTCCCAGTGCTCCCAGGAACCCAAATTCTCTCCCAGTAACCAACCCCGCGTTCCAGTCCCTTCAGTTACCCTTCCCTATTTATTCCAGTCTCTCCCATTAACCACCTCCCAGTGCCTCAAGTCCCTCCTGGTGCTCCCCATATCCCTCCCAATCCCTCCCAGTTTATCCCAGTCCCCCCACATCCCCCTCTCCATGTCTTCCAGTCTATGCCAAGGCCCCCAGTCCCCTCCCAGTCTGCCCCCAGTACCTGCCTCTCACTTGTCCCAGCCAGGGGGGTCACTAAAAGGGGAAAGGGGCGTTAGGGGGTTTTGAGGTCACCCCATAGATCGGGGTCAGTGCTGAGGGGCTTCTCTGGGAGGGCTTGGGGTCCTGCAGGGGGTTTGGGGGCCTCTGGGCTCCTTCCGTGGGGGTTTGGGGTCCCTATAGGGAGAGATCAGGGGGTTGGGGTCCCCTGAGAGGTTCTGAGGTCCCTATGGGGAGAGATCAGGGGGTTGGGGTCACACCATAGGGGTTTGAGGTCGTATGTGAGCTTTTGGAGTTCCTCCTTGTGGGTAAGGAAAGGGGGTGGGGCTTGGGGCAGTATTCTGGGGTAAATCCTGTGAGATGTGGGGTCGCTCACCCATGCTAGAGGCCAGAGGGGTCCCTGAATCTCGGTAGGCTACGCCAGCCTGCGAGGGAGGTGCAAACCATTATGGGAATACCCCCATTTTGGGGTGTCCCCAATTTGGGGTGAGGTCTCACCTGCCATCTTGGGGTGCTGTGAGACCGGGGGGGCTCCAGTGGGGCCAAGCGGCTGCAAAAGAGGCTACGGAGGTTTGGGGGACCCCCTTGTGCAATTGGGGGGCCCCCAACCCAAATTTAGGGTGACCCTCACCTCAAATTTAGGACCCCCCCCTTACCTGACCACTTGGCTACTGAGCTGCTGACGGGGCTGGGGGGTGACTGGAAGGGAGAGGGAAAATTTGGAGGGAAACCTATGAGCAAGGAGGGGATGGCGAGGGGCTTTAGGGTATGTAAGATTGCCCTAAAAATTTGAGGGGCCCTTACCTGACTGTGTGGGGGAGGGACGGAGGGTGCTGCTGTGGCTGCTCCAGCGCCAGCCTGGGGAGAGCTGTGGCGAGATTTGGAGGGCAGTTTCTTGGGAGGGAAGTTTGGGGGAGACAGTTTGGGGGTGAGGGA